>WJFB01001485.1:0-30771 GCA_009870185.1 Pygmarrhopalites habei | reverse complement strand
TTTGGCTACACCGGGATATGAATTTCATAAAATAATTCCAATAATTACAAAAGTTATTCGACATGAAAGTTGTGTCCTTTACTTTGGCCCACCCTGTATTTACAGTTGTGGAGAGGGCTAGAACAATATTATGATAGTAGTGTCTGTCAGTCCACGTCATTAGCTCAAGACTCGTCTATCAGGGACTGGGGGTAATCAGTGTCTGGAGAAATTAATAAATGCAATGACTATATAGACGTGGTATTCAAAATGGGGTGAATGAATTACAGGGACTGGGGATGAGTCAGAGTGTCGTCGGTGTGACCAGATTTGTACGGTTGAGTCGGAACGGGAGTCACGGGTGACATGTTCTTGTTACGCTGGCTATGAAATGGCATCCAATAGATCCTGCATTGACGTCGATGAGTGTCTCACGGATAATGGAGGGTTAATTAAAAATTATTTTATATGCCTCAACATGAATCTCATTAATGATCCTCACGCATTTAATTTTACAATTGTTTTCTCTCTCCCATGCTTCCATTTTACAGATGTCACAGTATTTGTTTCAACAAAATTGGATCCTTCTCCTGCTTTTGCCCCTCAGGTAAATTAGGAAAAATTAAAGGTTTTCAAATTTATTGACTGTCAGTTTCCTCCTTGTCACACTAGTTCAATGTGTGTTGATGTAGGATACCAAGTTGGACCGGACGGGAAAAATTGCATCGATCGGAACGAATGTCTTTTACGAAATGGGTTCGTTTCTCCAAATAATTTTAAATGTGTTTTTTGGCAATGAATCTGAATTGAGGGTTTTAAGTAGGATGGTGTATTTTTATTTTTACAGGCATGGACCGTGTCAGGACAAATGTACAAATATTCCGGGTTCCTATACATGCAGCTGCGAAGGGATCGCCGGGACGAGGCTCTCTTCGGATAAGGTAAGAGACTTAATTAGTAGAAAATGGGACAAAACTCTCAGGCTTTATTTGACAGGGCTTGTGTCGCACATTATCCATATTATTAGCGAGATATTTACAACACAAGAATAAATCTCACTGACTGTTTAATGGTCACAAGTAGAGTGAATGTCTGTACAGATTTTAATGTTCCTCAAATTAACATCCCAGTTTGTATGCACTCTGGATTGTATTTAGGAGTAGGGCTTAAATTCATGATTTCCCAACTTCATTATTGGACATGTTTGCAAAAGAATAAGAATTACATGTCGTGTGGTGTGGTTATTACCCATTTCCAACTCTATTGCTGTGGACCATGGACCATGACTTATCCAGGGACTCATCTTCACCATACTTGACTTTCACCTCATGCTCTGTCAATAACCCATGACATTTTTATTGGGAAATTAAAGGTGCTCTCTCTCCTTTTTTTCCGAGGGAGATGAAGAGGGGAAGATTTTTATGAGGATCTCAATGACAAGTATTTTATGCTGGAGTGTGCTTAGTACCCTCCAAATAGGGACAGAGGAAGGATCCATAAAATCTGAGTGAAAGTCATGAATCACCGTAAGGGATCCCTCTCTCTCTCCTTTTAACCTGTTTAATACGATTCAAAGATGTGCTCCTAATAAGAAAGCCTCCAATAGTACACACACAGCATGGACTATTCCTAAATTTGTAGATGAATGTTCAACTAATCTATTGCAACGTCCAAGTGTACTTGCCATCTCCGTTGTTCTTACCATTTAAAAATTTTTTTGTTGATTTTTTACAATTGCAGCATTCATGTGAAGACATCAACGAATGCGCAGAACAAGACAATTTTGGATGCAGGTTAAAAATCCTCCATTATATTGTTAATTAAAGAATGAATCTTCAGTCAAAAAGTTTCATT
Organism: Pygmarrhopalites habei; assembly: GCA_009870185.1. Lineage (NCBI taxonomy): Eukaryota > Metazoa > Arthropoda > Collembola > Symphypleona > Arrhopalitidae > Pygmarrhopalites > Pygmarrhopalites habei. The sequence goes on along the minus strand of WJFB01001485.1, from coordinate 28,938 downwards.
TCAAAAGATTTTTGCTCGTTTTTTCCTCCCCAGTCATATTTGTTTGAATACATTTGGCCGAGCATTTTGTGCGTGTCCTCCAAGTCCCCCAAAAATGTTCCTCTCGACGAAAGACTACAAAACTTGTATTTCTGAAGAAATTGAAACGGAAGCGACTGTGGCTGCAGCTCCCGAAAATCTTGTCGAGACTCCTCCTGCCCTCCCATGTCCACCTGGATCCGAACCGGACAGTGAAAATTCTCAAGTGTGTGTAGAGCATGAAGATTGTTCTGTTTTGAACGGAGGTCAGGCCAACTAACTACGCACAATATGTACATGATAATCATTTAGTTTGGATTAAAAATGATGTTGTAAAAATGACGTTTGTAGGTTGCGAACACATTTGTGTCCCTTCAGGGTCCTTCCGTTTCTGTTCCTGTCGTTCCGGGTACGAACTACTGAACGAGACAGCCTGTGTGGATGTGGACGAATGTCAGGGAGAGAATGAGTGTGATCAAATTTGTGAGAATATGGAGGGGAGTTACCGGTGTGCCTGTAAAGAGGCCTTTCGACTGGACTCTGATAAGAAGACTTGCACAGGTCGAACAATAATAAAACAAACGAGACTCTCCTACTCTGCTTCTCTCTCACGCTCTTCACATCTGTCTTCGTCTTACTCTTCCTCCTCCACTCGAATCTTCCATTTGTCCCACGGATGATTTGAATAAAATATTGCCATGTAGTTGCTACTAGTCCACATGCAGTTCTAGTGCACTTTCTCATTTCTCTCTTTCTCTCTCTCTGCAAATCACTGATCACTATCTCATCTGGTGCTACCTTCATTGTTTTCAAATCCTGATTTTTTCTTCTCCATCTGTTGCATTCTTGTCTCTCTCTTGCCTCACTTCTTGTTTGTCTGTGCCATGCCATTTGTAGACACAAATTGTGAGCCATTGTCTCTTGAAAATATTGTATTGTATTTTAGCCAAGTTTTGTGATGACCCACCTGTCCTCATCAACACATCAGGTTGGGACTGTGAACTCCCGGATGGTCATCCTTTGATGATGATGAATGGGGACAAACCCGTCGTTGGGACCAAGTGTAAATTGAAATGTTTGTCAGGCTTCGTTCTCAAACCACCTCATGACCTTGGGTTTGGTCGGGTGGGTCGAATTGGTTGTCTACCCAATGGAAATTGGTCACCCCCGGATGCATTTCTCAAGTCACCTTGTATCCCAGCAACTTGTTCTAAATTAAAGGCACCCAAGGAAGGGTCATTGTTTCCAGACTCCTGTCTCTCTGACCCTGTACCCCTCAATACCCAATGTTTGATTCTGTGCTCTCCGGGTTACTATCCGAAGAATGGGAGGATCCGAACTTGTTCCAAAGGTCACTGTCTCTTTTTATTTTTGATCCGAAAAAGTTCTTTCGTGGAAAAATTTAGGGCAAATTAAATTAAAAATTACTTGGTTTCCACAAAAAAAGGTTTCCGTTGGTTCCCTGAAGATAATCCGATTTGTATCCGACTACCACCCACCCCAAGACCCTATATCCATTGTCCGTCTGACCTCAAACCCGTTGACCTCAAACCTGGACAGTCATCTGCTTTTGTGAAGATTCCTCAACCACAAGCCAACATGGATTGGCAAAGGTAGGCTGGGTATAATAATAGAGAGTAGGAAATTGGATCATGGGCATTAAAGTAACAATGAAAGGAATTTCTCCCGTTGACTGATCAATCGATTATTGTTGATCATCCATAATAAATATGTATTGTTGTTCGTTGTTGACTGGACAAAGGTATGTGGAGGCGGATCCACCCTGGGCAAAATATTTGGAATCTTCCGTCCCAGCTGGGATCACAACTGTCACATTCACAGCTCGATCTCCTCTCTCCAATGACACGGCAACTTGTACTTTCAAAATCCATGTACTTGGTGAGGAAAACCATTTTTTATTACTTCCCTTCCTCCTACTCTCACTCTCTACGTCTAATCATAATCCTTTGTACGTCCTCAAGAATAATTTCTTGGTTGTTATGAAATGTCCCTGCCCACTTGTTGTTGTTCATTCACTCTTTTTTTAATGGGACAAGATCTGGAAGCTCCAAGAGTCCAAGGGTGCCCTACTTCTTTTGAGATCCGACTAAATCCAGGAGAAACTTCCAGGGAAGTCTGGTGGTCCGAACCCAAATTCACAGACAATGTCAAAGTCCATTATGTACAGCAGAGTCACTCACCTGGACACTTACTGTCTGGAAGGTACAGTGCATATATTTCTGAATCACATTCCATGTTACTAACTTGAATTATTTAATCATTTTCCAGACATCATATCAGTTACATTGCGGGGGATGCGGAGGGGAACAAAGCCCGATGCTCTTTTACCGTCACTGTCCACGGTAAGATTTTTCAACAATCATTTTTTGAGATCTCATTTCCATTCCACACAACCCAAATATTTTGAGATGCACTGTAATTTACTGTATTTTTTTGCATCAAAATTCTTCTCTCTTTTTTGAAAATTTAATTGATGGTGATGGTAGAAGAGTGATACAGTGTGTCATAGGATTAATCCTTTAAGTTTGAGGATGGAATGTACATTTCTGCTTTCTCTCCCCTTTCCCCTGAGTACAACAAGAATATTTGACAAAACATGGAAGTGTAGGTTTTAAGTTCCACACACACACACACACACACACACACACACACACACACACTCACTCACACAGTCTCATGTACCTGTCAACAGACCCCAAAATGTTGAATCCTCAAAACACATGTCATGATCATCCTTATATGATTCCAAAATATAAATCTTGATCATGTAACTTTTCCCCCCTCAAAGACAAGTGTGAATCTGCTAATAATCGTATCGTCACAATCTTCTACCACACACCACACACACACGCATTGTATTTACTTTGTACATGGACCAGTGTAAAACCCTCCCTTCTAGTCTTGTTCAATCCCCCTCCCTCTTATACAATAGCTCATAGATGCAACCAAGGGAAAAAATGAAATAAATGGCATGGATTAAGTGCGTCATTCTCAAGACTAAAATGGCATAATATTATTAAATCCCGTGTGTGCATGTAAGTGACAATAGGATGTAGGATGTGTGTGTGGATGTCCAGCACAGTTTTTGTGATAAAATCTGTGAGGAATTATGTAATCCAAAATTTAGGATTTGTGTGTGTTACATTGTGTAAACTCCAAAATCCTCACCAAAATAATATGTTCTGTTGGTTTTTTTGTGTAATGAAGGTGCAGAAGAATATGAGATGGCGGATTACTCCTACTACAATCATCATGGAGGAGGAGGAGGGAGTGGAGGAGGAAGTTCGTATCGACAACACATGATTGTATGTCCAATTTAACCGAACACAAGTCTTATTTAAGAGATAAACATCTTACAAGGAGGAATTAAATACACTTCATTGACATTTAAGGATGGGGTTAAACTGACTTTTCATTGTCTTCTGTCTCTCTCGTCAATTTTTAGATATGCCCGAATTTGAAAACTGGTCGGTGGAATTTTCACCACGGTTACTACCTCCCTCCTGGCTGTCGCTTCCATGGACAAGGACTATTTTCTAAATTATTTAAACAAAATACCTATAGAAATCTACTTGTACCAAGACAAAGAAGACGAAGTAGTTCCCTAATTCCCTACTCTTCATCTACTCACTGATCCCACTGAAAATTATATAACATTATATTATTATATATCATTATACACACTTGTACATTTTGTACATACACCGTCTCTTTCCTACTTAATATACTACACAATAGAGATAATATATTTGATAGTGTACAAAATTGAAGAGCAGCTAATATATGTACTTAAGTAAAGTCTGCGATAAATGCCATTTAACTTTATATATTGTACAACGAATGTAGGTTGTCATAAATCCAATTGAAATGAAAAAGATGTATTCATCAGGACCAAAAACTTGTATAAATATAGTAAGTGTATGTGGTTGTGCCATATTTTACAATTTATTAATCAGGTATTTAATGACTGACTTTACATTTTACACATCCCAACGACTCCACCTTCAAAATGATTGCTTTTTAGTATTTTTCACAGTTGAATTTGTAGAAAGGAACTTTCCCTACCAGTTAAATAAAAGCCAAATTGTGATGTTCTTCTCCAAAATTAAGTCCCCAATCACTGACAAGGAAAACAGAGATTTTGTAAATTGATATTTTTAAAAATTCTTCACTCGACATGGCTAAATTATAAATTCCTGTAAACTTGTTCATATTCAACTAAAATTGTAAAAGCTTTTCACTGTTTTTTGTAATAACTTGTGTAAAAAGGAAATTTTTTTATTAAACTGAAAAGGCAAATATGTATTCATCCATACATCAATAATATTATGATCCTGTGTGTCAATAATAATTACAGATTGGGTAGAAATCTTGAGTTGCATTCAAATGATTTTTTTCATTAATGAATAATTCAGACTGAAGCCAGTTAAACGACTGAAAAAAAAGATTGCTCGACTGGTGAGCAAAAATATGGAAAGTGACTTTGTACGTATTGCTTGTGTAAATGACAAGTCGTTCATTTCATGTGTTGAGTCGTCCTGTCCGTCTGAGATTTTTTACTCATCCTCCAGTTAATGAAATGCAAAGAGTTGGGACTACAAACAAAAGTTGCTCACATTTAAAATGAGTTTTTATAAATTCGAATGCTGGAAGGGTTAATTTAAATATTGGACACACGGGCAATCATTTTTTTCTCCCCTCTTCTCTCTTTTGTGTGTGAGTGAGTGAGTGTGTCATCTAATAAAGTTAACTAGTTTATAATCGGGAAAACAACAAAGGAGTCAAAGGGCCTGGGGCAGACGGATCCTTGAAAGGTCGGTGAGAAAATCAGAGTGTTGGAAAAGTCTTAATCTGTCACTGATTCGTCGGATACATAGTTAATTAAACCACCGAGATGATCTCTCTCTCCCTTCTTGTTACTGTCTCACTCACTTTTAATGTTGGAGCAGGAAGGAAACTCAGTGTATTAAAATATTCCTCTACATATGAGAGTACCATGGATGAGCCTTCAAGAGGAGCATTAAATTTACTACTCACACAAATCCTTCAATAATGATTATACTGTATACTGTATAATGCAACAGCAAAAGTTAACAAAAAAATCCCTCTCAAGTGTATGAGAGCCACAATGATTAAAGCCTATTCGAATACACACACAAAGATAATCAAAACACAACCTGAGCTTCAATTAGGGAAAAAGACCGACACGCATTTGGACAAACTTGTTTGTTTTGGTACTCACTTCGAGAAATCCTACAGTGACAGGAGTACTTAACCAAATTAACACTTTTCTAAAACATACATCACTGATTAATAATCAGTCTGTAATTAAATTCGCCAAGAATCTTCGCTACCTTGAAAAAAGTTCCTGGAAAACCCGAGGAACCTCAGACATGGACAGACTGGAGAAGATATGCTGTTGTTATTCTACAAAGGTCAAATTTGNGAGAAGATATGCTGTTGTTATTCTACAAAGGTCAAATTTGCGGAAGGTAATATGTGCCAAAATATCATCTCATCTGCAGAAATTGCAATGTATACCTGGATTGGGGAAAATATTATGACGTACATATGTACTTGCGGGAATTTTGAATGTTTGCCTCCATTAAATTTTTTTTGCAATTTTTGTTTTCTGAGGGGACATTTCTACAAAAGTGATTTCCAGGATTGACGATGGCTTCATCTTCAGTGTCACAGGATGACGTGGAACATGATTTCGCGATGGCATCCAGACGAGCAAAAGTCAGATCTGCTCGGGCAAATCATCGGGCAAACACATTCCCCGTTCGAGGTATTTTGTAAATTAATTAAATTGGAAGTGGATTTATTTATCGAATGTGTCTTGTTTTAATTCGGAAAAATTTGGTCGTCTTGATTGAAATGGCTAAATTATTAGTTTGCTCATGGTTGTCATTGTTAGAATTCCTTAGGACAATCATTGAATACTCCCCTTCTTTTTCCCTTTGATTTTCTACTACATACTATATTTAACTAAAGTATGAAAAAGACAAGTGACATGAGCATTGCTAATTGTTGTGATGAAAAATATTTATACCTTCATGTGTCATAGCGCAAAAAATACTCACGGTTTTTTTATCAGGTGAAGACTTCGATAAAGATGCTGAGGACACAAACATTCCAAAATATGAAACATCCGTGGTCCTTGTGGAACAGAATGACGCCAGTCCAAAACCACTTTGCAGAGGAATAAATAAGGACAAAAGGAGTATAGCGAGGTAATTAATTCAAATGATGTTAAATCAGTTTTTACTACATGTCATAAAATGACGTTGATGATAAAGAAATAATAATTTTAAATGTCATTTATAGGGGTGCACATGCTGGGAAGAGCAACAAAGGTGTCAGAGATAGGAGAAAGTTGAGGGAAAAAAGGCGTAGCACCGGAGTGATGCATTTACCGTCAACAGAGGTAATTGATAAATTCATGACGTAACATTATTATCACAAAATTGTATAAAGTGACCACATTGATTAGTCATCATTAGCTGAGTAGCAGACTAATGTTTTTTGAAAATCTTTTCTTTCTATTTAGTCTACTGGAGGAAGTACAGGGGAGGATGAAAATAATGAAAATTCAGTACCAGTACCTATAATTCCAAAAGCCTGCATCGCAGAGCCGGAGGAAAAAGTTGTGGTAGTTTGTGCACCAAAACCACCACCACAACAAAGGTCATTAAATGCATATCTTCTGTTTTTTTCTAGACAAGATTGACAATATTTACTAAATGTTGGGACTACTCTCTCTTTCAATAGGAGATCTGACCTAGGTGAATCCGAAGCTGATTTAGATGCAGATGATGAGGCTAATAATAGTGGTGATGTGCGGGGTGTGAGGGACAGGGACGACCATGGCATAGTATCTGTAAGTGTTTCATATTATACACTATCACTTTATTACCTTGCAATTATAGTGGATTTAATGTTATGAGTACAATTACTCTCGTATTAAATTGTGCCATTCATTGTGGTTGTGTGTGCAGCATTTGAAAGCAGACAATGAGCGTCTGACTGGACTTGTTCAGTCGAAAGAGAAAAGGATTGCTACGCTGGAAATACAAGTAAGTATAATACATTGGTTACTGTGAACAGTAGACAAGCTAAGAATTCCTTCGATTTCTTGCACTAAATTTAGCAATCCCTGGAAACATAGAATATTATAAGACATGTCATCTATTATTAAGGTATCTCAGTTGACGAGACAACTCTCCGAAATTCGAGAAGAAAACGCAAAGTTATTACGGACGCTGAACCCGAAACCATGAAAAGAAGTATACATACATTAGATATGAAGAAGAACCATGTATTGTAACTGTATTGTATTTTAAGTAATATATTAAGTTATATTGAGACGTAATTCCGCTTGAAAGAATAAAACTAACAGAAAAGTGAAAAAGTTTTTTTGTTGGACAACAACAATATAAAGTGATGACGACCACGACCACGTAAGAGTACAATGTTATTTTTCTGAGATGCGATGTTCGTTTTTTGTTATTGTTGCTGTAGTTTTTTGATTATCTCGTCTTTTTTTATTAGAAATTTAGTTCCGTCGCTATGTTTGTATTTATGTGAAATAAAAAAAACTTTATTCTACAAGTAGAATTTATAGTAGTCAATCTTATTTCCAAAAAAAACTTTAGAAGAGTCGAGTGCATTAAGTATTAATTCATTCTTTTCTCGTGTGTGTGTGAAAGTAAATTAAATACATAGGGTCAAAAAAATAGAAGCTATTAAATTTAAAGCACTTTAGAAAAAGTAATCTACTGTTGTAGACTACAACTTGTAGTTGTCTGTGAATAATGTGACTAAATTTAAGATTAAGTAAATAAGCCGGAATTGGATATCTTAATGAATGACGACGCAACAACAACAACACTCATGTATGACCTTCAAGCTATTTACGCCCATTATAGGATTCGTAATAATCGATGGCTAGCAAGACTTGCAAGGGGTGAAAGCTGGTTAATGATAAACAAAGACGTCACCATCAAAATTTATTAAAAAGTGTCATTTACGTGATACTAATCCGACGACTGTAAATATTTACGAAAAAGTTGAAAGGTGAATAATTAGCTTGCGTACTTTCTGTTTTGGCACTGTTGACAAACGTTTTCTGAATTGTTGGTACACAGTAGAAAAGATGATCGTTATTTCCTCATGACGGTAACGGATAAAAGTAAATTTTTAAAATTTAATTTTTAATTAACCTAACCTAAGAGATGGAAGAAGATTTGATTGCCTCTTAAAATACTGAAATGCCATTTTTTACGTGAAAGATAAATCAATCAAAATTCAAGTAGCCTCGTCTCAATTTCTAGTGATTTATAATTAAATAATTTATTGAAAGCGATTCCGCCACGTGGATTGACATGAGGCGACCCTAATAATCTCTTGAAGGATTGACAATTTCAACTATTGAAGAGTGTACAAGGATTAAGTTGTATTAATCATTAGACTCAAGTACTGACCTCTCATCATTATTCTTACAGTTTTATAACACAAGTATATCGTGTCAGGTATGCATCAGAGAAAGATTGCATATTGGCCTCAAACTTCATGTCAGCCAAGAGTAAGTGACATGGAAGAGGATACGAGGAGGTTGAGTTCATTTTGTCATTTTAAATATTATTCAATCGAAAACATCCCTGCACAAACATCTATGTAAATAATGTATATTTTTAGTACCACAGTCAACTTTGTATTTTTATGTCAGAGTGAAAGGTGTGGTCCAGTCGAAGGTTGTTGCTTTCCCATCACATCTGATATAATAATTTTCTCAACAGACCCCTACATAATACATTACATGACATGTAGAAAATGTTATGCATCTCAACTCTACTAACTCACATAGTTTCTTATTTTCTGATAAAATGACTGTAACAAACTTATAAAAAACACGTAATACATAGTGTGGAAATTGTGTATATGAGACAGAAAAAATGTAGTTTCATTAAGGATCGATTATCAGTTCCATTGACCCCTATTTTTGTGAAAATTCCTGGTGGACTCCACAGCTTGGAAAAAATATGATGAGAAGCAGAGTGAGGATTTTGTGGTATCTCTGCTAAACATCAAAATATTTACAAATTCATCATCGCTCTCTGCCCAGCCCCACAAAAAACGAACAGAGAACATTCAGTACTTTACTTAAGTGTAGTGAATGAAGAAAGTTGAAAGTGTATAAAAACACAATTTATGAGTTCGGACTTTGAGCTGGGGATACAGAAAAATTAAAAACAATTGATAAGTCCTCAAATTGCATTGTCATGTTCTCTTCCGTTGTCTTTTATTAATCTGAGTTTATATCTAGAGAGAGAGGTACAAATTATGCAAAAAAGTAAGACACAAATGCCCCCAATACTGTGTTTAGTAGTGGAAAAGTACACGAATTTTTGAAGCACATTTTTCAGTGGACAACTCCAGTGGCTGCAGGACATTACAATATATGCATGTCAACAAGGATTCTCAAAATAGCTGAAACTGTCACTATCGTTGATAAAATGTGGTATATCCACTTTTACACTTGTACATGGCTAACTCATTCAAGTTTAACTATACTTAAAGAGAGTATGGACGGCCTGATAGCTTTTACATTTTTACATGTATTTTTTTTATTAGTTCGATCTCCCTGAACTACCTTGAACTGAAAAACTGAATTTTTTTTGTCATATTTGAGACTCACAATCATTTTTCCTCATGATCACTTTTTAATCAAATGTTTCGTTATAGTTGGAGAGAGACACATGAAGTGCAAATCTTTCATTATTTTTTCCCCCTGTAACCTCTCAGAGAATGAACATAAAGTGTACTTTAAGTGTATCGTATAATTTATTAAGTATATAAAGTTGATACTATAAAATTCTCACTCATTTCTAAATTATTAGAATGGGAGATTTTGACTCTTCTCTGTCGTCCATTTGGAGAGAGGAGTTTGAAAGTAAAGTTTAATCCTGCAATCATCATCACAATTTAAATAACAACTTATCACACCATAGCTTGCAATTTCACATAGCTTTAAATATAAATAGATTAACTCAAATGGAAGCTCGTGGACAAGATTTATGAATAAAGAAGAATGTACAGGATATTAAACTTGGTTGGTACCACCAATTTGTTCTCAAATAATACTCCTCTTTGTCATTCTCATTTTGATGAGGAAAAGTCAAATGTGAGACACCGTGTAGAACAAGTTTCTCTCTCTCTGGACTAAAACTCTTGTGTGTGTGTGGATTTGCACAATTTTTGATGAGTGCATTTTATGCATGTGATCAAGGTCAAGCTTGTGAAAACTGAAAATGCGTCATTTTGTGCACTCACCTTTTAAAACAATAGGAAAAACCATTTCTGCCTCTCACAGGTGTTCAATGTCAGTCAAATTGAAAAGAGAATTCTTTGAGTATTTAAAACCAGTTCACAATATTAGTGTACATAACTGACAGTCCTTGTAATAAGTACAAAGAGCTTAATAAAAATACACATGACGTATGTAATCCATGTCACACAGTCTCTCTCCGTTTGGTACCGAGTCATTTCAGTGTGCAAAATCTACAATTATTCGCAATATAATTAAAGATAATATGGATCATCCCATTTTACAGAATTTATTAGTGACCAACACACACACAATGCATGAATTAGTAACATGGGACATGTGGGTAACAGACGACAGACATGCCTTGGGTAAATGTTACTCAATAAAACTATTCTTTGTCAAGAAGAACATTTTTTTTCCTTCATTAAATAAAATGAGGAAATTTGAAATTGAATTTTCAGCAAAATTTTAATTCTTGATGAAATGAGGATATCACTGATTTAAAATTATTACGACTTTAGTTTTAGACATAAATTCCTTCCATTCCCCCATAAACAGTAACAGGTAAGGAATACATTGTGCAAAATTTACGTTGACCTATCCAATGCTCACATGCAAAAATGTGATTATTGCACTCCCAGCTTGGAGAATTACATGATGAAGAGCAGAATGGAGTTTCAAGTTCATTTTTCTAGGGAGGTTTGAAAGGTACACGAGTGAAAAAAATGCAATTCAACATTATTATGGATTTACCACTAACACTGTAATATGCTGACGTCAATGCCTCAAGATTCGCACACAAACACACACACAAGGGGGGTTCACACGAGACTTTTTTTGGGACAATTCTCCATTTCCTTTCATGTTCATGTGTACAAAGTGCAACGGCATAGTCCACAGAAATCTTTTGTAGAAACTCTCTTGGAGGATAAATTCAGAGGAGATGCTGTGGGGATAGGGAGGAGAGTCCAGAATCTTCACCTGAATTATTTAATTACGCCCTCACACACACAATGTATTATGGTAGACCGTGAGAAATTGGGCAAAAGTGAATAGACTGAAAGTTTAGTTTTTTTTGCAGGAGTGGAAGCAACAAGATTTCGCAATACCCCAACGTGTGTGTGGAGAACCCATCAAGAGAGAGAAAAAGAGAATTGCACTGGAATTTCCACATTTTATAAAATGTACTTGTCCATATACTTAATGACTTAATGGATTTTGTCAATATAATGGTGTGCCGAATGTGTGCTTTATCTTTTATTTGGATTCTACACGGATACTAGAATTGTCAAGTTGATTGTCAGAGCACGAGGAAAAAAAGAAACACCTGACAAAAATTATGTACTATAAAGATACACACGCATTATGTGGTCCCCATGTTGTCTGTTTTATGACGACAACATTATTTTAAAGTAGTTGTATTGCTACTAGTGCTACTAGGATAACCTTGATAATTTTTATTACACTACACATCATAAGTAATACTCTCTCTTATGAGGACCATTTGAAAGTCCACACACATAAATATGTATTAATATAATACTTACTGCGTGTGATTCACGCTTTTAAAAACATTCACTTTGTACTTAATTAAAAACATTTAGTTTAGACAATTAAAAATCCAAACCGAAAAATCCATTGAGAACAACAAAATGCTGACACAAAAGAGTCAAAGATCGTCTCTTCGTATTTGTAGACAAGGGTCAATTTGGATGTACTCAAGTAAGTACTATGGAGAAATGAGGAAATGTAAAGACAATGTGGTTGGGTAAATATTTATCGGTTTATCGGTCAGTCCTCCAAGACATGTAAATTTTCTCCCTCATAGTTATTCACCATTAACAAATGTAACTGATGAGGGTTATCATTGCAGTGTGATACACTTTCATTGTAATGACCCGAAGTGGACAAACAGGAAAACAAATAAATAAAATATTATTATCATTTCACAGTCTGATGGAGGAGGGGTTTTGGTTTTGTACGCATTTGATTTAATTTACGGAGACCGTTAAAACAATTCCGGAGGAGGGCAGTATAGAAATCAGAATAATAATATTATAAGTAGCGTAGAGAGGTTAAGAATAATTTGTGTATGCATTTACGCAATAATATTGTATACAGCTGTTGTTATCTATTTACAAACTTTTGTGTTTATCCCATCATGATTCTCGTCTTGTTTTGACCAAATCACATCGCAAGAATTCACTGGGAAATTCACTGACTTTGTAAATAAATAAATTGTACACTGTTTACAGCATTCCATGACGTTTCGTCAGAGTCATCATCTTTCCCCGTTTGTCAAACTAGTGTATTCAGGTTTTTCTACGACGTTCCATTTACGACGTTCACAATTAAATTATTGAGGGAATGACCGTCCTTATCTACAGTCAAATCCGTTGAAACGTTTTTGGTCGTGTTGTGAAATTAGTGCATTTATTGTCTTCAGATTAATACTATTTGTCTAATGATTTAAATCATGCAAAGACTGCCCCTAATATTATCTATCTGTCTAAAAAAAGAACAAAGATCCTAGGATTCCAGCCAGTACCAAAAAAACAAGATTAAATGACCAGCAAATAATCTTCCTAGTGAACTAGTGAACTTGACATGTTGGCTACTTGTCAAAGTATGAATAGTATAAAATTAAAGGGAGACAAAATTAAATTATATCCATTAATTCCGTCACTCAATCCCCCACTCCTGTGTCCCTGGTCACATGCTCTTTTATTCCCCCTTCCAATCTTACAAGTATCAAAAGATATGTTATTGAGTACATCCTAATTTGAAGCATTCATTTTAAAGGTTTGAACACAAAAAAAATTGTATCTGATAATTCTTAATTAAATTATAAACGCACTTAAATTAAATTAATACACCAGTAGGCTTCCACTGATCCAATCATTTGCCATTTGACATTGATACATATCTATACTGGACATTTGTCGTACATAGGTAGTAGAACAAGTTGTTGTTGTAGTAAATTTCAAAAAAATTTGTTATTATAGCAGTATCTTCTACGTAGTACATAATTCAGTACGTAAATGGCTGGTACGTATGTACATACAGTAGAAATTCTGGACTGGTTGGATACGAGTTACATATATCCTAGGCTTAAAATCATGAGGAAGATCAAAGTTGGTGATAAATAGTGTGGTGTGTGTGACGTACAGACGATCAGAAAAATTTGTTTTGATGGACAGGGGTATTTTGCAATAATACGTGTGCAAGAGTTATGAATGGTGGTCACTTTACTCTGTACTACTTGAGCCATATATCATCTTGGGAAAAAAATTCCCCGAATTGGGTCACTGGAGTGGAATTGTCCCATCAGTAGATATTATTTTGATGTGGTAGAGAGGAGAAAAAACAGAGTTTCGATAAGATTTAATCTTCTCATCAACATCACGGTTTAATGTAAGAGAGATTCAAGAGGGATGTATAAGGGGAAAAAAAGTTGTCAAACTGTGAATTTAATATGAATTAAATATATAATTTACACTAATAGGATCTCACACACGCTCGTCATGTAAATATAGTAAGATAATATCTTCCATTCAGAATTAATAGTATGTAAGTAGAACCCATAAAATTGTCCATGTGCAATGTCAGGCACATGCCGTCGGTCAGTTTCGCAATTATTTTGGATCAGTAGTTGACACGAACCAATAGCAAAACTACACAAAGTCGGTTACACACAGAAACAATCCATGAGGAACTATCCAACAATCCCAATCCATCAAAACAACATGTACGATATATTATTTAAAATTTTTTTTTGATATGAACAAGATCTCTCAAAATTATTAAATACTCAGCAACATCCTTTCATAATTATAGTAAGGATTCGGCTTAAATATAGTCAAGTCATTCAAGAGTATACAAGTAAGTTTATTTGGGGAAAAGCTATATATATTGAAAGAGGGATGTGAGGTACTCGTACACACCCCAAAAAAGAGGAAAAATAGCGTTGTATAACAATTTAGTGTTGAATGCAACTGAAGAGGAGTACTGTGTTAAGCTGTTGTGTGTGTAGTATGTGACCTTGTCTTGTTTATTTTTTTTAATTGTGCAAAACTTCCAGTACATGAGAGAGCCAAGCCCTCAAACTTTGCAAATAATTTGCAACTAAAATACGCAGTTGTCTGGACACGCGGAAATTTATTGCCCCGTCAGAGAGGATGGTCTCCTTTTCTCCCAATCAGACTCAAGGCTTTTGAAACACACACACGACACACACACACATTCCCCTCAACTTTACTACTAACTAAATAAAAAATATGATATTCAGTTATTTAATCGTCTCTCTCTTGGTTGAGTAAACACACTGTAGTATGTGTGTGTGTGTTAGACAGAAATATTATTACACACATGTAATTTACATGGCTGTGTCAGTCCCCACGAGCTTCTCGGATAAAGAAATATACATAATCTGTACTACTCTTCATGTAATGACATGTTTGCGTGGTACATATATTACATGTATACGTGTGTATTTATATTGACATTGAAGAGATTATTTCATCCCATTCGGACTAGTTGAGCTACTAAAGTAGTGTGTGTGTGTGTCGATCATGATCATTTTATTTGTGATCGATACTGGATAGGAGAGAGACAATCAGACTAGAAAAATTATTGATTTGATAGGTAAATGGAACGTGCCGTCGGAGTTAATCAATCACACATTCACACGCTCATATTTTAAGAATTAATTTATGGTGCACTGATTTGTGAACCTATTTTCCCTTACTTTCTAGAAACATTATTGTATTTTAGTGCGACAGGTAGGCCGACAAATTTATTCCATTATTCAAAAAATTCTCATATAAAAACGAGTTACTACCATAAAAAGTGTCTCGCTCTGTATGTATGCCTATGTATCCAAGCAGAAGGTCATGATGCATTGATATTATTCATACATCATCCCCTCCTCCTTTCTTGTATAATCTTATTATGTCAGATTTTTGGATGAGATACCAACTGTTATTCAATTGACCATGTTGTGAATGAATCGTATGATCATCTATCAAACGAGACTATCAATGGAAACCGAGAGAGAGAGAGAGAGAGACGTAGAAAATAGCCCCGACCTTTAATTGACTTTAGTCAGTGTATGTGTCGCAAGTGAGGCTGACCTGGTGTCATCCTTTTTGCATTATTTTACATTTTACGTACAAAGTTGTTATTTAGCACTAAATTTGTTTCCCTCTCCAATGAAATGAATCAACTTGGTCTTGTGAAATTTTTGTCCATTCAATCCAACACTGTTTTTTTATCCAGGACAATCTTCATCTTTTTTTAGCAGCTACACTCTACTTTCGTTCATCTCAATTATAGATAGTCAAGTTTTTTGTCCGAAAGAGTTACATTTCAGGAGAGGTGCTTTAATTTTTTCAAAACAAAAATCCAGATAAGTTTGATGAACGGAGAGAGAGAGAGAGATTACATGTTGGGTCAGTGGGTAGGAATATTTGTCCACGATGTTTCACTCAAGAGAATTGTTATTGTATACTATCCAATTCACAGTCCCACTTCATACTCTCTACTTGGTTTTCATGAAGATCTACTCCATTGTCAATATGTTGACAATGGAAATAACTCTTCAAAAAAAAACTACGGAGTAAAAAGTTAATCATCTGGTCAGTAGCGTAACTAGACTGAAATTGGACACAGTGCACAATCCCCAGAAATCAATTTTCAGGGGCCTGATTTTGTGGTTTTAAACAATTTTTCTGTAATTTTTTCGGGACCTACACAGGCCAGTGCCTGCTTGGTCTGTGCCTGGTTACGCCACTGCATCTGGTGAGCTCATCAGGCTTGTGATGATAATATGTATGTAATTTATTTTATTGTGCTTGTGCTGATATTTGAAGAAATGTATTTTCTCTCTCGTAAGTACACCACAATTCCCTTGATCTCCGGTATCTATTCCTTGTATGTGCTTTGTTTAGAGAGTCTCAAGTTGGGACAGCAAACTCCAATCCACGATTGTCCAATTAAGTCTAATGGCCCCCACAGGAGGAACATCAAGTTCAAAACCCTTCCCTTGACTCAGTCACATTCCTCTCTTACATTAATTTTGACTTCCAAGTCAGTTAAAGTTTGTACACATGCAAGGAAAAGGATATCCACTGGAATTGTCCGTTGGTTTTTCTAATTCACCCCTTAATACATCAGTGCTGTGTGTGTGTGTTGGCAAATCTTCAACAACAACGGATGTGTACCACAAAGTGGGAATAATAATAAAAAATAATTATTTTCCCGTTCTCCTTTCCCACATCCACCCTCCCTTGCACACATGCATCTGAGGGTTCCATACACAGACGACAGACTCACATAAGTCTGAATTAGGGGAAAAACAGTCCCTGGCTACAAAAGAAAAAGAGAGACTCTTTTTCAACAAGTCGTCAAATAAAAATATGACGCACGTATCGTCCAGTCTCTCTCATCATCTCATTGTGTGACTCAGGATTCATCATTTTTATGCATCCAAATTGTACAGTAGAGTCCTGCACTTACTCGTATGTATCCTCATATTGTTGTCTCGAGTAGAAGGGAAAATATAAGCCCTGGAGCTCCACACTACAATTCGTTACGCGTCATTCTCCTCAGCCCCCATTAAGTTACAAGGAGAGAGAGAGAGGACATACCAAGGAAGAGGAGGAGGAGGAGAAGATGAGATGAGGATGAGGGAAAAAAACATTTTTCTTTGTTCAGAAAGACGAGAGTCATGAGAGTTGTGTTTTCCCTTTTATAGATGTATTGCATTAAGAGGCCAGATTACGGACCATTGGAGTGTTGAAATTGTATCAAGTCTCACTTCAACAACAACAACAGCAGGAGCATATGCGAAGGAAAGAGATAAGGGCCCCTCATTTCCAACTTACCTAACACTGGACGACTCCTGTGTACTCCATGTAAGTACACACCTCCCTCCTCCTCGGTAAAAGAATGTTGTAGAGACAAAGGGACTTTTATTCCAACTCCTACCGTATCTTTTTCCTCTCAAGGGATGATAAATACAGATTTTTCTTGTGTGGGATGAGTCACAGTCCTTATTTCTGTGTG
Source organism: Pygmarrhopalites habei (assembly GCA_009870185.1). Classification (NCBI taxonomy): domain Eukaryota; kingdom Metazoa; phylum Arthropoda; class Collembola; order Symphypleona; family Arrhopalitidae; genus Pygmarrhopalites; species Pygmarrhopalites habei. The sequence goes on along the minus strand of WJFB01001485.1, from coordinate 11,504 downwards.
TGCGCGTGTAAGGAGACCACATAGTTCCCCTTTTTGTAACCTGACATGTAGCATGAAGAATCTTTGTGTTTTATCTTGACACTTTTACTCTTCTGTCGTATCCATTACATACAATTGACAACGAATGTCTATATATAAATACACTTTTAAAGAGTCAAGATAAAAAAAATGTATCAAAGGGGAAAGCGCGCGGTCTCCTCCTTAGGTATCATCCTCCTCCCAGGAGATACATACTCCAAAGAGTAATCTGATCATGTTTGTCTATTATACATATGTAATTTACAAACTGTTAAATATTGTTCACCACTGTTTAGTATTCTGCTGAACTGTCGCTTTATTTTTAAAGGGATTGAGAAGACGATCTTCTCAGAGTTCAAGTCTTTCTTCCTTTTGTTCGTTTTTATGGAAGGAAAGTTGATCCACGTCATAATTAAAAATATACACACTCAGCACAGCTGAGTTTCAAGGGCCATCAGAAGGGAAAAAAAGTTAGATCATATGCGTGAGGTTTTAGACTGTAGGAAATGAAATTTATTGACTTTGAGATTAAGGCTCACCATGTGTTTCTCTCTTTCTCTTCTTTTTTGTTCGTAGTAGTGGATTGTGAACGTTTTACTGTCTGTGTTATCTACTCTGTTTACGTTACAAACTCAAACACACACAAAAAAAAATGTAGAAAAAGATACGTAGGACCAACGAACGGGGAATGATAAATTGACAGATGATGAGATGGTCTCAACGAATCAGAAATTAAATTTAAAAGTCCTTCCTTCATCCATCCTTCAAATCATCCACTCTTGTACAAAGTAAGTATAATACCATGTAATGGACAAGATAAACAAAGTGTCACTTAACTGGAAAGTAAGTCAACAGTGGGAATAATCTACAATCAACTGTAGAGAGTGTGTGTGTGTGTGTGGTATTATTTATAAAATGAGAAGGAATGTCCTTTATCTTTGTGGTATTTTGTGAACAAGAACAAATCCACAACAAGGACATTTGGCCAATGAAGAAAAAATTAGTTTCTCTCTCTCTCTCGGCTATTATTTGTAGAGTCTCAAGACAAGACATGACAAGACTAAATGGGATTAACCACGTCCTGTCCTCTTCTCTCGTCTCCTGTTGGTTGAGCTTTAAAGTGAATCTGACAGGAAAAATCTACTGATGATGAGTCAATAATACGTTTATATAAATCATATTCTACGTCAGTCAAATTAATTGAAAATCAAATTATATTGTAGTAGAGAAAGAGATAAGAATAAAGATTCATTCCTCTCTCAGAAAACATCATTGCGTGTTATTTGTAGAATGATATTTACGATTATGTATTACAATCCAATTCCTAGGCTACTGTTAACACTAGCATTTCATCATGTGTTTTTTGTTGCTTGCAGAATGCGTACTCACTACGTTCAAAAAATTGAAAATGAAAACTATAAATAAAGAGACGTCGAAAATTATTACTACTTTTATCTACACGCATTTCTTGGAGAGGAGGAGAAGGAGGAGGAGGGGGAATGTTAATGAAATAAACAAGGGCTCAGAAAATTGGGAAATGAATCCTGACACAAGACAGAGAGAGAGAGAGAGAGAGAGTAAATACGAGGGTGTGTGTATGAATTATATGTGTGGAGGAATACAAGTAAAAGTCACAAGATTCTCCAAGAAAAAAATGTACGGAAAATTCCAGCCACATATTGGGCATATGGACGAATGGAGGAGGAGAGAAGAAAAAAAATAATGATGGTTATTTATTATCCTTCTTTCACATACATGCACTCAGTTTGTATGTACGTGTGTGTATAATCCTGTACGTATGGGATAATAGGTAATAACACAGTTTTGAATAGTTTGAGCACTGGGGCTTGTCCAGGAGGAGCAAAAGCAAAGAATAGCTAAGGCTGGAAATGAAAAAAGTTTTAAGTTTTCAAACTCAGCTGCTCACACACACACAAACTCACATACACAGTTCAAAAAGCGTAATGATAAAGGTTTTTATACGGGGTTGATTAAACTATGGTCACCCTTCCATTGCATTGCATTGCACAGTTCTTGACCCTGTCTTTATTATTATGCATACAAGAAAGGCCCTCCAGGTTTTTTAAGGCTACTCAAAACTAGGAGGCAGCCATATGGTGGGATTAAAAATTATAATTTTTGAGTGAACCCATCCGGAGAAGTGATATCAAAATTTCCGGTGTCGGTGATGGGGAAAACAAGATTTGTTCATTAGTGTCCCTCGTCTTCATTTCATTGTTCAGACACTGAGCTTCAGAGTGAACAACGACAAAGGATTTTGGTTAAAAAAAGTCTCACTTTTTTATAATGAATATTTCAATGGGTACTTTGGTGTGTTTAACGGTGGACAAGTAAGGGTCAAAAATAAAAGGGAAGATTAAACTAAGGCTTATTTGGCATGGGGGGTCGGCTCGGGGGCTTTCGCCACAAAGAAATCAATGAGAAACCCCACTCGCATAAAATGTGAGAGGCTCGTACAAAGCCGCTTCAGATACACTTTACAGTGCAGGAAGGAGGGACGTGAGAGTAAAGTTTTCCTCAACAAATAGTAAATTGACGTTAAATTCTCCACTCGGACAGAGATTTGAATACAGTGAAATATACAATCCAGTATATTCTACACCACAGTTGAGATTTCCAGGTGAAAAACACAAAAGAAATATAATATACTCTACCACAATCCGCTTTTCCACATTTCAAAGGGAAATTATGCCTTCCGGTGGACGTTAAAACTTTTTCGTCGTTGTTACCTGACCTGAGTTTTTGAAACAGTTTGTATCCTTGGTTCAAGTGAGGTGTTTGTGCTCTACTAGAAAAGTGATTATTAATATTGGTTGTCAACAATGACCAACAAAACCAAATTCAACTTGTCATTCGCTGGTTGTGGCTTTCTCGGGATTTACCATGTCGGGGTGGCTGCATGCCTCCGTAAATTTGCTCCACAATTATTAGTTAATAAAGCATCAGGGGCTTCTGCCGGAGCAAGTAAGTTTATCATTATTTCTTTCTCCTTTTTTTGAAAAAAAAATGGTTGTAAATACAATTCACAATTGATCTTTACATAATTTAATGTAAACTCATTCCTTTCTGTCTCTCTCGAAATTTTCAGTTGCTGCTGCATGTCTCCTATGCGATGCATCTCTTGGTAAGTTTTATTTCCTATTGTTGTTCTTCATGTAGTTTACTTATTTGGAGGAAGTTTCTAGTAGGACATGAAGCTGTTTTGGAATTTTTATGTGCGTGTCAGATTGAGCTAATCATGATTCATGGACGGGGAGAATTTGTATCTGGATAAAGATTTCCATCATAAAATTTACATTTGTATGCTAAGAATGACGTTTAAAAAATATTATTATTTCATTGCATGTACAAATCTCATCTATTATAATAATAAGAATAGAAGTTGACCCGCGAAGGTAGTTTGTAAAACTTTTCCATGAGCTAGGACCTTAAAATTCATTAAAATTGTGTAGAATAAAACCTTCATCACTCATTTGCCGAAAAACAACAAGTTATATATTGGTGGATGACGTGTAGGCTGTCCCTACCTGTAGAGATGCTTAAAAACGTCAATGTCTACACCAATGCTATATTCTCACATTCTTTTCTTTTTCTGTCAGCCTCATTGCCAGTAAATATTATATCTGTATCTCTCTCTATTCTACTTATGGTTCGATATCAAGTCGATGAGAATTCTGATAGTTGTTGCAGACAGGCGGTCAAATATTTTATTATTTTTTTGTGATGAGGGGAATTGTGAGCCCAGACTAAATGCTAAAAATATATGTTGAGAGGGAGATACTGAATAATGGGGAACGCAATTGGTTGACTACTCAACAACATTGTACATAGCAGGGGACTGGAAGGATGAACGAAATTATTAGCTTGAAAAAAATGACAAGGGAGATAAGGGAGACGAGGAGAAAAACAAAAATATTTGCAGAGATGTATTTTAGGGTGAGAGAGATTGTGTGTGTGAGAGAGAGAGAGAGAGGGAGGAAAAAAATTGCAGTGTAGTTATGTGTGTGTAGTCTGTTTGTGTGTTGGAGGAGTTATACTAACTTTATTGTCGATTAAAAATGAGGGATGATAAAAGCGTCATTGAATTTGTCAAGTAGTAAGTAGTAGTACCAATGTACTCTCCTCCTCTTGTGTAGTCACACACACACACATACAAGTTTTTCCATGTAAGATTAATGTAGGGTCGGGGGGATGTTTTTAAAAACATATGTAGGCAAGGATTTTGTAAAAATCCTCTTCGTTTCTTGACATCATATGTACATAAGTACATACGGAATTTATAGAGTGACACAAGATGACATTCTATACTGTCAAGTAGAGATGACACAAGTGATAACTTTTGCAAAAAGTTTGGGGAAAAAATTTACGAAAAGTCTTCTATCTGAACGATATGCTAAAAAAAGCTACACCCACAACTGAATAACAGGTCAAAATTATACTAGTTGTTATCAAATATTTTGTTATGAATGAACTGTTTCAAGAGCTTCTCCAGATGAATAGGAGTATGTATAATATATTCTCTACTTGCATACATGTAGTAGTATTGTATCATTACGTGAACTTAGAGGAAGAATTTACGAGAGAGAGATTATTCCAGAGAGAGAGAGAGATGCGGTATAGTAAGTGTGCATATCTTGAGTGTTTTTCTAGGACGATGGTAATTAATATATCATGTACATGCGTATGCAGATAGTACATTATCTTGGTGTGTGTGTGTAGTATAGAAAAATTATTATTATCACATCAATGACTTTTGATGACGAATGAACCTGGACAAATCTTAGGACCATATTAGAGGGGCTTGGCCAGTGTCATCCTCATCCTTATCTCTCTGTCTGTATGTATAGGAAGAATACGGATATTTTGCACAAAAAAACCCTTATTCGCCAATGGCTTGTTTTCATCCCTCTTTTAATTCTACATACAGAGAAGGGGACACATGAAAAACTTTTGCAAATCCCCTCACACCATTAATATTAAAGTATGTATATATACTGGAAGTAAGTATTAAGATGGTTAATATTGCGACAATTATTTTCAATGATTTATCAATGATCTGCAAAAAAAGTATTTTTTCCTCTTCCTCCTTCCCGTTCCCCTAGAAGAGAGTATAGTATCCAGTTCTTTAATGATTTATAATCTCACTTTTATTTAGTACTAAAAAGTTAATACAAATTATAATCATATTTAGCCTTCCGCTAAACAAAAATCAAATGGTTTTGTCGTAAGTAAAGTAGGGCTTTATTTCCTTATACTCCGGAGCAGACGTTCTTGTTTTTCTCACAGTCTAGTACAACAACATTTAATACACACACACACACACACACACGATAATTATTTATACTCTCTCTCTCTCTACTACTGAAGAACCTCATTTCACATACTGTGTACTCGTGTAGTCAGCTCAAGTTTATGTGGATTGTCTCGTGGTTAGTTTTTACATAGCAGACTGTCTGCTGAGTAAAGTGTTGTTGTGTAAAATCTTTAAATTCCTAGTTTGGAAACTCCAGTACCAGCACAGATCAACCCTATTAAATGTGTTGTTGTGGTCTGTCTCTCACATACACACACACTATTATCCATGCGAAGATGACTCATAAATACTCATCTACGCACACACAGCCTGTGCGTTGTAGCTTTCAGATTTGGAATGACGAACAAAGCTCTATCATGACAACAGGACGACGAAAAAAGAGGATGACTATCAAGTATTCATGCACAAGCATAAACAAAATACGAAGGATAGTGTGCAAATTTGAAGGCATGAACAGTCAGCTGTTTTTGCACATATACTACTTCTTACTTGTGTATGCCATACTCCCCCAGCACATTGTCTACCTGACTTACCTTGAATTTAACTTTGTTGTGTACTGTGTGTGTGCGTGGAGGGGGGTATGTTATAAAATAGGTGCAGTATAAGGATTTGTAGAAGCGTATACCTCGTGGCAGGGCTGTAGTGTAAGTTACAAGTTAAAGTTAGAATTGAAGTTAGTTGGTTGTCGTATTCCACGCCTTCAGAACCAACGAATTGAATGCTTGGCAGGAACGACCACGCCACTCTCCAAGCCACTGTAACTTTCCATTAAGTCTATGTAGTTCATATATTACTATTATCATCCTCACACATATAACAACTTCCATTCCTTTTGTTACACTGCGTTCATCTTTGGGTAGGGATTACCCTTCGCTTCGCCTCGTTGGGTTTTTGAAGACATTTTTTCCCTCCATTTCATACTGACCCAACTCGGTCCCAGGTAGGTCCCTTGACCTTTTATCATGATGAACCATGTCAACAATCTTACAAAAAGTTTCATACACCCTCAATAGATTAAATTGGGAAATACAGGCAATACAAGTTCATTATTTGTCTCAAATTTTGTAAGTATGCAGTTTTAATCTTTGGTTTGGAATTTGGATAAGGAATAGGATGTTGGATGCAAAATATTACAATGTGTAGGATATCGTTTCCTTGAGTAATGATCAATCACTGTGAAGAATACAATAGAAAGGAAAACAATGGCAATGAATTACTGTTGTTGGAAAATGAGATGGCTGCGGAGCAGCTCACAAATGTGTGTGTGTCACTCACTACTTTATATACAATCAATAGATAGAGAGGTCTTTAGTTTTTTCCCTTCGCTATCTGTTAGTTGGACGAGGACGCCGGGATTCATTCCTTTGGGATGGTTTTTGACTAGTCGATATCATGTATCTTATTATGCACACAAGTCATTCACAACAGATTTCCATTTCATTTGAGGAGCGACAGTATGTGTATTATATGTGTGATAGATATGAGGAGGCATGCAAAATCTTTTTCTTATGTTTGAGTTCCAGAGTAAATATTTGGCACGCTCGCCGTTTGATAAAGCTGTAGAGAATTCTCTCTCTACTCTTCTCTGTTTCGTTCGTTAGGGTTAAAAGGCCTTGAAAGTATATGAAGCTTAAGGCAAATAACTGCGCATTTAAAGCATGTATTTGGGGCATCATAGAAATAATGTTGCTGCTGATTCTACAGAATACAGGCATGGGGATGGCAAGCCCTTTCCTGGACCAATCAGATTGGAGTTTAGAGAAACACCCTTGTGTAAAATTTGACAGAATGCCATCCAAAGGTTTTAGTGGCATGTGTTTGTAAAGTTTAACTTATTTTTGTGAAGGTGGGTAAATACTAGGTTGGTTGTCCCCCCGCTACTACGTCAATTTTTTGTCTGGGAAAAAAGTGCGTGAGTTTTGTTGTGTTCATTTTGTGCTGATGCAGCACAGATGATATTGTCTATTATTTTGCAGACTATACTAAAACAGGATCCTATAACGATTTCGAGCGATGGATAGGGAAAACTGTTTGTTGACAAATAATTGTCTTGAGAAATGATTTTTATATTATTGTTTATGTCAGGTTTATCATGGGTTACCTCATCCTATTACTAATTACTATTTGTGAAAGGAGAAACGAATTGGAATGATGAAACCACGTGAGTGTGTTTTTTAGTTCCTGGATTAATTATCATAACATTAAGCTGAGAAAAATTTGAGTGAAACTTGTTTCACAAAGAAAAGTGTACATAATATGTACCTATTACTACCTGTATTAAAATTAAAAATGAAAGTATTTATTCATAAAAATATTGTAATTGAATCACAGCATAAAAAACGTAGGAATGAATGTTTACTTTCATCCTCCTTACTGTCCACATTAGGAGAATGGAAAAAAAAACTTTTCAGTACTTTCGAGATTTAATGGATGATATTGTGAATAGGAATACATACACAGGGTCACACCACACACGATATGCAGGATGAGGTAGAGAATGGGAAGGGGGTAGTAAGAGGCTGTGATTTTTTCTGTCAACCCCAACCCCAAATACCCAAAAGAGTAGGAATAAAACAAAGCACAATTATAATGTACGCACATTTGAATGACTATTATTATACACACAGCTGATAATTGTTATACATTATTGTCAAACCACAATGATGGATCAAAAGTTTCCCACTGTACATGAGAAAGCTAGATAATGCATTAGTTCTTGTATGTGACTATTAATTATGAAAAAAGTACAAAATGTCAAAGTTTTTATTGTGGATTGTCTACGAGAGTACAACTAGGCTCTCCACTTCTATTTATTCAGTCACTTGGATTTTATTTGTATTAACAATGTGTAAGTAACACAAGTCATTATTTTTTGTTTTTACAGGACAAATAACAAAAGATGTTTTAAGAATCGCAACACTGGCAAGATCCAAGACACTGGGTCCTTTCAGTCCATCTTTCAATATCTCCAAGATTCTACGCGATGGTTTGGAAAAAGTAAGTTGGCCTCTGTATAATTAAATGACTGTTTCAAAAATTATTATTATTTTAAGTCCTCCGAACTCAGCATATGCAAATTATGTTGATTGAGAGAAAAGAGAGAGACGAACTTATGAGATGATGATGAGAGTGCAGTTACGCATCTTCAGAGGTTCGTTATGCACGTATAGAGAGAAAGACCCATATAGAGAAATTGAAGAAAAAGAAAAAGCGGTCAGTCAACCCTCGTGATGGAGTGGTAGGTGCGTTAATACCAGGCTAAGTCATAATGTATGCTGTGTTGTTGAGGAGGAGGAGGATGAGAGAGAAGTGCATGACATGCAATGTCTCTCCGTACACGTGTGAGCGCGAGAGGAAATGAGATTTTGGGTCGTTTACACTTTGTACAAGTCTTTACTTTTGTGTCAGTAAACATACTATCACTAAGCCAGGCTACAGGATAGGATGAGTGAGACAACTTCAGCGTTTTTTTCTGACAGCATTACTTACCTTCAAAACGAAAAAGAGACGAGAAGTTTGATCAAATTCTTGTTCCCCCCTCCATGTGCGTTTCCTCTCTCCCTCTCTCTTAACTGTATGTGTGAGTCCTAGGAAGATGCTCATATTATACATTATCTGTATGAGAATAAGGAAAATAGAGGTCGATCAATCTGTACCAATATTACTGTACTGAATGATTATATTATACTCATTATTATTTTTTTGTGGTGACCTGTGTTTTATCTCCTTGAGGCTGGTACTTCACCATCCTTAGTATAGTAATGCCGCTTTATCCTGGTTTTTTCATGTTGTAGATTCTTGTTCAATTTGTTAAATATTTACCTTTCGATTGATTTGTTATAAAATATATATATGAGACTGATACACCCTCCTCCTTCATTTGTCTGTTCAATTGAGAATGAGCACAATAAAATAAATACACAGTGAGGGCACGAAGGGATTTTTTAATGAATATATATATATATTTTTCCAGACGATTTCTTCTTTCACATTTGATACTTTTAATCGTAGCTAATAGCAGCTTCTCTCAATTTTAAGTGCAAGTAAATAGCTACACTATTTACTTTATTAGATTATATTTAGTTCCATGATGTCACTCACAAACACGCTACAGGGAATTATGATGATGATTAAAAATTCCTTTCCCCTTGTCTGCAAAATGATTAATGTCTCTGAAAAAAGTGTATACTATATTATTACTACTCTGTTTAAGTGAAGTACATGTTATGTAAAGCCATATCTTTACTAATTTGATTGTTCTTGTTGAATTCCAGATATTACCAGAGGATGCTCATCTTCGTGTTAATGGGAAATTACACATTTCCTTAACAAGAGTGTATGATCGTCAAAATGTAATTGTGTCTCATTTTAACTCCCGTGAGGAACTTATCCAGGTAAATACTCAAGAGAATTTTATACTGCTACATTAATTTAGTATGTATTTTATTTAAGACTACACTAGTAGTGGTAGTTAGGTTGTAGGGAAATATTTTGAGCTTTCGTTGTGTAGGTTTTCTACGTTAAAAGTACCAATAAAATTTGTGTAGAAAATGGTAAAATCAGCAAAAGAAATTAATGACACCTATTTAAAGATTATTTTAGAACAGTACATTTTATAGATTGTAGTTTTAAAAGAAGCTTAAATTAAAGCACTTAAAGTCTAAATCATGACTTTGTACATTATGTAAATAGATAATCGGGATTTGAGGGTTAAGGTAAAAATCATCAGTTACACCACCGACACGGAATGTTCACAGAAGAGTAAATTTGAGACTATTTAAAATATATCAGAGAGTGGATAAGGGTATGATGGCATGTAGTTTATAACACTATGTAATACGCAACACAACGTTGTATGTATGTAGAGTTGTATCTTATTATTGACGATGAGCTAAGAGCAGTGAAGGGCATTTCTTTCTCTTTTTTTTGTCTCTGCAAGTCTCAAGTGCACGCAGTATGCACATTTAGATTGATTCACACATGTACATTATGTAAATTTACAATGAGAAGAGTGTGTGTAGTTCACGGAGGAGGAGGATGCAGTTTTGGCCGTCCTTTCGTTCTTTTTTTGTTGTTGTTCAGTTACAGTTGTTCTTATGCGTTAAATGACGGCATAGCCACGTGTACCAATTTGATGACTTTTGTAGAAAATGAAATATAAACAAAACAGGGTCCACGATCCTAAAAATTTTGAAACAGACGAGCTTGCACTGAAAACGATATTTCGATAATGACGAATTTTGGTTTCAACAATTGGCATATTTTTTTCATGAAACTAGAGCAATTTTTTAAGAGAAAAATTAGGTAATTCTATCGACCCACTCCCCCGCAATAAAATTGTGAAAATCTGGATCTTTGAATTTTGAAAGGCTCCAGAGGCCAAACAAAAGGTCAGATTAAAAAAGTCCCCATTCAAGGTCCAATTCATTTGTCAATGTAAACAACTTCATGATAAAAAAAAATTTTGTCAAAATTTTGTGCCATTTCAGGCAGATTTTTCACTTTTGGTCCTGAACTTTTTCCGAACATTTTATTTCATAAATCGATGCCTAAATTCAAAAGGTAGCTACCATTCAAAAATAACTCAGGAAATGATCCAGGACCAAAAGTTATTAGTTAATTTCGAACGATTTTTTTGAGAAAAAAATATCTTTTTAGTATAATTTACGGAACGTGTCCGACCGTCTGTGCAATCACTTATATTCATTACTAACAAGAAATTCATGATGAACGTGAGGTTAACCAGCACCATAATGCATGCAGAATAGAATAGGTCACTCAAACTGCATATCTGACCTCCCTACGTGTCAAAGGTCAAAAGTAAGGGAAAATATCAACTAAAATGATGAGGCCTGACCTTGTTAATGATATTGTAGGGAGCTGACACCTGACAAAAGGAAGGTTCAATGATCAGTTTTATATGTTTTTCGTCAAGGTAAACAGGAAGCGAATTTTCTCTAACGTCAAAGAATTACTACCAGAAATATATAATAATAGAATATAATTCTCCATTCTATAATTATGGAATGGGCCCTGTGACCTGGCACTGTGCCAACTTTCAGCTTCCTGATCTGTCATTTGTCAGGTCAGAGAAATCATTTTAGGTTAAATTCCTGACTTTTTTCCGATTTTTTAAAATAAAATTCGTTTG
>WJFB01001484.1:0-30779 GCA_009870185.1 Pygmarrhopalites habei | reverse complement strand
ACTCAGGAACATTTTATATCATGGTAGTTAATTAAATTTCGTGAGTCGGAAGACAAGAAAAACATGAATGTTCAGAGAACACTAAAGAGAGAGATGAAAATTAAAACATTCGACGTCATTCATTATTCCACTGACATGAACTTGGACAGGGTGGAACTCTGAAGAAATTAATGAAAATCGAATGAATAAACTTCAATTATCCTAAGCCCCTTACCTTTAAATTGAGAATTAAGAAAGTGGATAGCAAGTGTATGTGTTTACCATAAGCCCCACGCTTTCTCCTGAAGGGAGAAAGTCACGTTGACTGAGGATTCTTTGATGTATTTTAAATAGATATACATACAGATATCAGTGGAATCCTCCCTCTCTCTCCTTGTAGACAAATGAGAATGTAATCATACGCAAAATATTTCAAATTTCTCTCAATTAAAACGTGTTATTAAAATACGAACATCAATTGACTTATTGGACGCCAAACCACGTTCGACCGTGTTTTGATCAGTGCAACGTAGGTTCGTCTGTGCCAATATTTGATACTTTGATTACTGACTCTTACCCTTTCTGAATCATGAGGCTCACTATCACTTCACAGTTAGCATGATCGGATGATCCATTGACATAATAGAAAGCCGGAGAAAGTTGAAGCGATTGCAGACCTTATCCAAGACACCGGCTGTATGAAAATACAGAAAATACCAAAATTATGAAACTATGAATTTGATCATTGAATTGGTATTTCTACATAAGTAAAATGATTTCCGTTCTAATGACCATCAGTTGGGACAGTAATTACTCAAACTAATTCTCTTAAAAAATTTCCAAAGTCTGTCATGTCATTCATTAGATACCCCCCCCCTCCAAAGTTACATAAATGTCATTCCACAGTACCATGTGCGACATTACATCCTGTTCCTAAAATGTTGTTACACAATCAATTTTGAAGTCAGGGCCGCTAGATCGAGGAAAGGACATTACTTTCTCTGCTTGATTCATTGATTATTACATTAGTTAAACTACGCACAACTTTTCTTGTAAAGTAGTCTTGCAGACAATAACTAACTTCGTCCTACCTTACGATCAACTTCATTATTCCATGGTATTTCCGAAGGCCAGAGGCAGTTGTAAACAAAGGACGACCACATTTTAAATTTAAATTACAAGTTATGTGGAAATTCACAGGGCTTTCATCTTCTATGTACTTCTTCTTCCTCATCACTTTTATTATGAAAGTTTATTCGGAAGCCATGTCGAGACAGGTAAGGAGGACACATCCTCATTTTCATGTTTTTTGACAACATCCCCTACTGGGACTCAAGTAACCCCTTGATAGTTGTTCATGCGATATTTCATAAGCAGTTTCCTCCTCATCACTGGTTCATATGATGTGGGACAGAGTTTTGTGTTGGTGAAAAACATCTTCAATGTTCCTTGTGATTTGAGACACATATCCCTGAATTCCAGTCTATACAAATTCCCAAGATGAGATGAACCGTTGGTTGTGATGACAGTTTTGTTGTATTCTAGAAGGCATTCACATGATACTTGACTAATTTAGTGAAATGATGAAATTGAAACTAATGGCGGAGTTTGTACAAAACGTCATTAAAGTAAATTCGTAGTTAGGGACACAGAGCTGAGTTTTTCTCACTCATAAGCTATTTTAAAATGCTCGTGAGAAAGTTGTCGAAAAGCAATTCACAAAGTGTGACCGCATGAATTGGGAGCAGAGATATGCACAATTAGCAGAGATATGTACAAGTAGAAGGAGTGGGATATGCATTTTACATGTCGATCAATCAAGTCATTATGCAAATCAAATTGTACTTCTTCTTGAGAAGGAAGTTAGGGATACAGAAGTACAAAAAGTTGTTATCTTCGTGTGAACTGTTCATTTGACTTTGGATTTCTAACCCACAACTGCAGCTCACAAAATGCAAAAGTGGGTGCACTGACGACAATGTATGTACGTACACAATTGTAAATTGTAGATATGTACTGAATGAATTTATGACGTACATCTCAGTTCCCTTATATTTTTAGAACGACGATTTTATTCAAACTTTTAGTCTCGTAACAAACTGTGCATACAAAAAAGTATTTTTGATTATGTAAATATGTGTATTCCTTTGCTTTATCATGGAAATTCACAGGGATAACAAATACTGTACGGGCGACAGAATTTCGTAGTACACAAAATTGTCGTCTAATAACAAAATTAACTATGAAACAAAAATTTAAGTAGACAAGAAACAAGGAGACTGAATAATAATTACATATGAAATATTGGGTGGTGCACAAAAGTGTCAAGATTCATAAAAATTAAGTGATCATACATACATATTTGTGTATAGTTAAATCTCAGATCCAAGGAGTGAGAATTGACAAAAACTTGATAAAGTAATTAAATATTACACATGGTGTGATAGCGTAGATCGAAAGAGTAATACTTGTCAGTTTTACCTTGTTGAACATGTAGAATATATAATATAAAAAGTACACATTTTTATAAAATACAACTTTACATTTATCTTTGTATTTTGTAATTTTATATTTGTAGTAGGTAAGTTGCATTTAGAGATTGTCTTGTTGTCTAGAGAGAGAGAGATTCTTTAACGACGTTTAAATTTAAAACGTCATGTGACAAAGTGTTGTAGAGAGAAATTATTATGAGATACTACACACGTAAATACTAATTTAGTTTAGTACACAGTACCGCCTTACAAACAAAAAAACAAGTCTAATGAAATGTAATTACTATATAAATTTATAAAAATTAAAAAACAAGTGTCATTTGATGGCTTTTCATGAAATCCACAACCGAACATTTGAACCTAACTAATAATTTGTATTGAAGGTGGATAAGTGGGAAAAATAGCTCGTATAAAATACCATTTCTTTTCAGAAAAGAAGGTTTAGACATAATGGTGAGTGTCTGAGCCAGGATTGGAAGTTCCACCAGTTCCAGTTTGGTGCATTTGCATGACGAGATGACCCTCTCCCTCCAGTCGTCTTTCCTTGGACACTTTGTACTCTCCGAATAGAATTAAGGCAGAGAAAGCGTGAATAAACATGGCCACAACAGCAAAGGCAAATGCCCAGGATAAATAATTAAAGTTGGGATAGGGTAGCCAGTCCCGACGGTAACATTGACCTCCAAATACTGACACCGAGAGGAATAGTAGAAACGCTGTTTTTATAAAATAAAATTCCGAATTAGATTTCAATGCATTTTCTTAATTAGAGTGTCTTAGAATTGTCATAAATAAATTGTACTCACCAGCAGCAGCCTCTCCGATACAAGAAATGTATGTTAACAACCACTCATTTCTGATTACGAGGTTCAAGGGCCACCGAGTCACCAAGAGAGCGAGAATTACTTGCGTTCCAAAAGAACTCATGAAAGCAATTGTGTAGAAAGCTTGAACTGTCATCAACCATCCTAAAAAATTCACAATAAATACATACATTTTCAAACTTACTTCATTTTAAATGTAAAATAGCATAAATTCGAAAATATAATTTACCTGGTAAAATCCATTCTCGAATAATGAGAAAATTTTCACTGTAAATGTAATGACAGCCGGAAAATAGTCTGTCATATTGAAAATTTGGATGTCGATATTTGTCAAAACAAAATTCCCACAATCCCATCCTTTTGAACGGACTAGAATGTACAAAATAAACTGTTAATTAATTTTGACCACACAAAATTTGCATTACAAATGCGTAATCTTTTACAGAAATAGCACAATAAACTGTTTACGTACCTGAATGTGTACTCCCATGACACAAGCCAATAAGGACTACACAAAAATAAAATAAAATAATAATTCTCTTCATTGACATTGTGTGTTACTTTTGTTTTTGATTAATTAAATCACCTGGCAAATGCAAATAGTAGAAAAACTCCTCCTATATAGGCACAAATCCCTCCAGTCACTAAGGCACCTAAATCATTACAATAAAAGAAATTTTGAATAGCTGTCAGGGGTCAACTGTCAAAAATACAAGAACAACAATGAAAATATTTGACTTACTTGAAGGTTTGGGTATTTGTATCTCATACTTTTCTCCTTGAGCTGATGACATTGTCAAGTGAGGCACTTTGTGGATTCACCCTCTTACCCTGTTTCCGTCCAACACATAGGTCACACCCGACAATGTCAAACCGAAAATTGAGTAAAACGATAAGAGTGTACACAACCGAATTCACATTGTCAGGAGACAGAGAGTCAGTTGCTTAGAAAATTCAAAGATTGACAAACCACACCTATCTCTACAGGTAACTTGATGGTCCCGTCAGAGGCCGGAACTCATCAGTTGCTTCGTATCACTAGCTAAGCCTTTGTAATTCCTCCATCCTTTTTTACTGTCCATCTCCCAGAGAACAGGGATGGAGGACAAATATCTGTAGCCACACTCTGACCAATGCTAATGATGGGAAAAAACGGATTACTTTTTAAGTTTTCAATAAATGGTCGACGATTATAGACAATAAATAGAGAGATTCTCTGCCAGCCATTTATACACACATACATTCAAGCAATTCATGACGCTTGGGGCAAGATGGAAAAAAACAATACAGCTCATGGATGAAAATAAAGAACTCGTACACATTATATTATATTGGAGAAAGAAATTGAAGTAAGTAACCTGCTACTTTTAATCTCCTCTCAGAATAAAGAAAAGTCTTTAGCATTATGATCCTTTTTCGTCTCGCTTTTATTCTCTCTCTCTCTCATGTACCAGGTATGTACTTAAGTATCGAGTTCTCTTCCACCTTATCTTATTAGTAGTCAAACATTAATAGAAATGGATTGAAGAAGTTTTTCTTTTGCCATCCAATCATTCAAGTTGATTCAAGAAGGGAGATCCAGAAGCCGTGGCGATCATGCTGGTTTTCGATTACAGTATGGAGTCTGTGTGTAGTATTGTATGAGATGTGTAGACCGCATTTAAATTATATCACAAGCAAAACTGGCATTGATTAAGTCAAGTGGTTGAGAGTCAGTGAGAGACGACCGACCACAGTAGCCCCACCATTCCAATCAATGTCACTCCGTGTTGAATGTGTGTGTGTGTGTGTCGTGTGCAACTTGTTGTTCTCTTGTTACGTATCTGTTCTCCTTTCTTGATATCAACTTACCAGAAATTTTCAACTGTCAAAACTAAGCGTCAAGAAAAAATCTTGACTGATTATGTAAATTATTGTGAGTGTGTGTAATACCGGTTCTCTTCTTCTAATTCCACCCCACAACACGCACAATCGAAAGAACCGTTACACTCTTCTCAGCTAGACATGGTCATGACAACAAAGGGACGGGATCAAAAGGGGGACAATATGCCAAACTTGGAATGCAAGAAAGAGATGTCCAATTAAAAAAGGAAGAAGGACAAACTCAATTAAAGATGGGTCATAAATAAAATGATCATACACTTTTGCTACTGCTTTTTCTTTTAAATATTTTCTCGCAAGTTCAGTAGTTCTCCATATAATAAAATCTTCATGTTGGATACTCTACACAGCATAGCGACAAGAATTAGTGCTGAGTAGTAGACACAGAACGAGCAGTTGAGATGATTTTATTATTTCTCATTTCATTAAAATAGTATAAATCTCCCTAGGAGTATATAGTTTTTTTGATATATAATGATTATCTCTCTCTCTCTTTTCATTGCATTGCTTTTCACGCGCGGTACAAATTTGTGGTAATCTCTCTCTCGTCCTACACTACTACTACACTATATTTACTCTCATACATCTAGTCACTTAACCTATGTAATTACGACCAAACAAAGTTAAAAAATAGTAGTAGACACATTATCATAATGGTAATATATGGCACTCAGTACAGCAGTTTCTGTCTTCTCACTCTTCTTCTGGTCCCATTACCCACACTCAGTCGTGGAGGGGGACCCTTGTATCAATGAGAAAATTACAAACACCATTCCTTACACAATATTGCATTTTGACTGCACAACAACAACAATTTCTATTATTATATAACTTTTCTTCATTTTGTATTCTTCCCATGTGTCCCACTTTCCTCTTCCTCCTCTGCTCCTGAAGGGGTGAGGCAATCAGGTAAATGTTTTTCCGAGTTGTAGGGGCGAGGGCAAATGGTGATGTTCTTCTATCTCTCTAACTAATAAACATAACTGTCATAATTTTTTTTGTCTCCACCTGTGCCCCTTCATAAACTAAGCTGTTTCCAGCCACTCACACAAAACAACGGAGAGGACCATCTTCTCTCTGGAGACGGATAAGCCTACATGTCTACAATTTGGTAAGTAGAGGTGTAGAGAGGATGAAGAATGAGATGAAAACTTTTTTGAAAAAAAAGTCTCAATCTCAAGAATATAACAAGACATGGGGGCCTAGCCTCACTCTACTCAGACAAGTATTAGTCTAAACAACAACTCACACACGTAAGACAAGGAGACGACACAAAAATTGAGTTCCAAGCGAGGAATAAAAACTTTTCTTTTTTTAAAAAAAGACATGATTTAGTGATCCCTGTTAAATTAAATTAAATATCCAATCATAAATGTATAGTAATAGTAATAATAAAATATCTCTAGAATGACATCACTCGCACACAACCAAAAAAAGAATATTAAAAATATTTTCCTCTCCTTTGTCTCCTTCCATCTTGTACTACTTAACCTTCAACTACAATTTATACTAGCAAGAGAAAGTTGACGTGGAAAATTGTAAAGAATTTCTATCATAGATTATTTTCCACATTGAATCCTTCCCAGTTTGAAAACTCATAAATCCACAGATACAATAATCTGAGTGAAAAACTAAACTGATTGGTCACAGTGAAAGAGTTTCGACAGAATACTAATAATACTAAATATTATTTATCGGTACAACAATATACTAGCCTTACAATAACAACAATGAAGTAGGATTTAATATGCGCATTCTATATCTAATGTATGTACTTATTCAAATGTAGTAGGTAGTAACATGGCGAAGCAAAAATAGCACACATAAAAAATTGCATCAGAGCAAACGATCACAATATTTAAAAAATAATGAAGAACGATATAATATGGTACATTATAGTTTCTCTGTTGAGACATGTCGTCACTCTATATTATATTGTATATATGTAAAAATGGTTGTGTTGGAATGATTATTAATTAATGGATGTGGATGATGAATCCACGAGTCGTTGATTATCTATTGACACAGTAGGAGAAATTGGGGTAGAGTAGACAGTGGAGTGATAGGAATCGGGTCGGATCCTCTTCCTCTGTGAAACCTTTGACATCCAAAATATTTTCGTAAGTATCGTAGCGGACGTAGCTGAAGGTAATCTGCAATTAAGTACACAAAAAATAAATATTAAACTCCGGCATTCCCATCCTCTTTCTACTCCAATGGACATTAGTACGGATAGAAAGGAAGGAAGACTTGAATCAGATAGAAAGACGGAGGAAAATGTCTAATCACCGCCAACTAGCTCAGTTGAAAGGGAAATAAAGATGAGAAAATGCATGTAATTTTTTAAATTAGCTTTTTAATCTATCGACAATCTTTTTTCATCCTTATCGATTCTACAAATCCGTCCCTTTCCCCTTTCTCTCCCCTCCTCCCTGTGTTGTCTCGATTCGAACAGTGGGCATGGAATTATTATGACTTGTCTACTACGAGACTACAAGACATCTATTTGTACAGTGACTTTTAATAAAATGTTTTTGTAATTACATTTTTTTCTCTTCTCTCTCTGTCCCTCTCTTTCTCCATTCCCTTGTTTTACACCTGTGTAAATGTAAATGTAATGTTATCACGGCACAAGGCTAACAATAGCTCATGGCATTATAGAAAGAGAGGGCTATTGCACTCTCTCCCTCGTGTACACACACACACCAGCCATCAACCACATTACACAGAGAGTGCATTGTAAATATTAAAGTGTAAATATTCACTGTCCAAATCCATTCCTCTCTGTCCCTCACTCAAGATCAATTAAAAGGGAACGTTTATCTATGATTAAATCTCAAAATGGTGATTGGTCTCTTAAATTTTTCTCCTTAAATTAGATGTCCATTTTTTTATCTCTCCTTCCTTCCCTTTAGAGCCTCATCCTCCCGGA
This sequence comes from Pygmarrhopalites habei, assembly GCA_009870185.1. Taxonomy (NCBI): domain Eukaryota; kingdom Metazoa; phylum Arthropoda; class Collembola; order Symphypleona; family Arrhopalitidae; genus Pygmarrhopalites; species Pygmarrhopalites habei. The sequence continues at coordinate 22,671 of WJFB01001484.1, read as the reverse complement.
GGTCGGAGGAGCCAGCCAAAAGGAATTGTGAGTTTTTCTCCTCATCATCCTCTCTTCCTCTCTCGTTCATCTTTTTTCGGATTGGTGGTTGGTGCTATTATTTAGCATTGCTCATTGTTACCTGCTCTCTGGCCAACGTTATCAAGTCATTAATCAAGTGGCTTTTTTGTGACCACAGCGAAAATTCAGTACTAATCAGAGCGGCTTTTGAAGACTTAAGAGTTGACCCCCCGTGGAAAGGCAGGGCGGGGTCTCTCCTTAAGCTATCCCTCGCCTCCAACCAAGATTATCCATTGTGTTTATCAAAACGGAGAGGAGATGGATGGATGTTACTGGACAAAGTACATGCATGTGTCCATGTAATTGACTGTGGTGTCTTCTTCCCCTTCTCCTCTCCTCTCTTGTTCAACACAACACAACTTTGTATTCCTGTGTCTTGTGTCTTGCCATTGCCATGTGTCTGTGTGTGTTGTGTGGATCTATGAATATCTGTCTATCCGTGTCTCGCCTTTCTCTCTCTATTTTTCTCCGTGTGCTCCGACTCCTCCGTCGTCTTAATGATGACCGGAGAGTACAGCTGAATAAATAATGTAAGTAATCAGGGAAGGAATGTCAATGTTTCCTACAGATGATTTGAATTTGAAGTGTGTATTGTTGTTCTATCTCTACATCTCAAGCCAAGATCTTTCTTAAATACTCTCCCCCTCCGTCCGACACCCCTCCTTCCTCCTTGTATCATCAGCATACATGAATACATTTCACATTTGTGTACACCACACTAAAATGAGGAGAGACAGGGAGAGGGGCTCATGGAGGTATTCGCTACAATTGGTCCATATTATAAAAACCTCACAGACAATTCCTCACGGCTACTTAAGTCACAGAGTGGATACAAGGGGAAGGAAGGAGTGGAAGAGGAGAGAAGGTGCCAAGAATAGGTTGGTGGGGATGTGGATTACGAGTCTATTATTTAGATTGTATAATATTCATTTGTATGGAAGAATAAATAATAATGTCCATTGTTGAGAGAGTTGAGTTGGAAAAAAGTTTTGTGTGAACGTACTTCAGAATGAGGATTCTTCATATCGATGAACTTCATCGTCTCGAAGTGTGAGTGGAACTGGGGAATGACTGTCAGATTTTGGCCAAGTTGCCCTGGAAAAAATAATGAAAATTTCACTCTCACATCATAGCATAGGTAATAATTACTCGTTGTAATGTCCTCCTTCAAGGGAGAAATGAACCAACCAACCCATCAATTTCATCTCCAGTCCCCACAGACTCCGTAGTCTATGCAGAGAGTGGAGAGTACAATGTGCTACATCACAAGAAAATAACTTGTCTTGTCCGTTCCTACACACACACACTTGTAACACACACACCACCACCTTCATCATAATCATCATAATCCCCACATCATCATCATCATTGTCGTCGTCAACGAATATATATTTAAATATCATCTCTTCATTCCCTTTCACACACACACCTCTGCCACTCTCTCTGTCTGTCGGCTATTGGGATGTTATGCAATTCCAGAGAACGAGGCACAGGTGAATTTATGAGAAAACTCCCTACCTCGACAATGACATGTAAAGTCTGGGTACAAATTTGTGTGTTGTGTGTGAAGGCCCATCATACACACACAACAAGGGAAAAACAATTGGAATAAATTCTCCCTTTCTCCTCTCCCCGCCTGATCATTGCAATAAATAGCAGAGTCAAACAAATTACATGTAATTCCCATGCCCTACAAACCCCTTCACAGCAGTATCTAATCTAAACTGTTCCCATGCTCTTTCTTCTTCTTCTTACTCTCCTCTGCCCCTTCCATGTTCTCAATAAAACTCTCCTGATAAACATTATTACATTCTCTATCCAATCTCCAACTCCATTTATTCTACAACTTGGATCACATGTAAAATACGAGATGCAAAAGTCTAACCCCATTCTTCCCTCTTCCTTGTACATAGCTATTTAAGAGAGAAGACATACGTGCAGTGGCGATAAAAGATTCGACAAAAAAATTGTATTTAAAGTTAATAATAACTTTGTAATGAAGTTTTCAAACGAAATTTACTTTCCAATTCATTCAGAATACACCAAAAAATGGAGAAAAACATCCACCGCACAATATTCTACTCTGAAGGGAAATGGTCAAGTAATAACAAATTCTTGACTCATTTTACATAACAGCTTTCCATTTAGCCCGCAAATCCTGTACATTATTATTATTACGTGCTTCCTTCACGTCCCTCTCTATCTCTCTCATAGACGAAGAGAAAAAAAACGACTTTTCTGGTTATGAATTTATGTAAATTAATGTTCATCCTTCGTACACCACACACGCACATCCAAACGTGTGTATGAGTCTGTTTGTCGTGCCGGTACGTTCCCATTAATTTTTCATTTTCCAGTTTATGCAAAATTTTGAGTCTCTCTTCCTCTCAGACGAATAGCCCATCTAATATCCTGTACATTGTGTGACAAACTAAAAAAGCACATTTCTAAATACTGTAGAAAATTCTTTTTGAAAAAATGTCTGAAAGAATTCAAAACTACCCTTTCTCCATCCCAGAAATATTTTTAAACTTTGATTTCTAACTTGTTTGTCCCCTTGTCATCCAAGTAGAAACACAAGGGAATTCTTTCTCTTTACAAAAAAAACATTCTCAATCAATAATGGAAGAGATCCCCTGTCAAATGATTCCCATACACCACAACCAGAGACTCACAAGAATAGACAACAATGAAAAAGTTCGAAAGACAAAAATGTGGCTATGATTCCCATTCCTGTTAAAACTATTGCCATGTGACGATGACTAATGTATCCATCAAGTTGGAGTCTCCCAGAATGTGAGGAGGAGAGAAAGAGAAGTCTGATACTGGGTAGCCCATGTTGATCGGTGAGTTATGAATAGTGCAAGTTGTGTTGAATGTTGGACGGAGGAGAGCCGACAAAGCTTCAGACTCTGAAATGTCCGTCGACAGTCGTAAAATTCAATAATACATCATCATATCAGACAGGAGGAGAGAAGTGAGTCTCTCTCGAGTCATTTCCCTGAGGTTTCTTTACGGCTGTCGAAGAGCCAGACCAAAAGTCGAAGAAGATTCCTCACGGAACTCGAAGATATCAAATTGGATACTTGTATACGTCTGCACGTGTACGTCAACCATAAAAACGATCAAGGGACGAACAACACAAAAATTGAAGCTTCTCCTCTCAGATCGTCTCGTTCTCTCTCAAATCCATGCAGCATGCGTCAGTCATCATAATCATCATGATAGGCCTTCATCTGATGTCATACATACAACCCACACGTGCACCACCCTTCCCTACCCCATCCCAAGATCATCATCATCCCCGTCATTACTACTACTACTTTTTTAACTGGGAAAAAAGTTCCATAGCGTACCTCCACACACACACCTCCCCCACCTCCCCTACCTACAGGTATGTACGGACAAGTGTATATCGACAAGCTGATGAAATTCCGTATTAACCCAGACGAGGGAAATACTAATATTCCTCTATGTATTGTTGTTGCTGAAAGAAACAAAGTCCATTACAGGCGAGGATACACACATCATTTTTTCCGAGAGGGGTTTGGTTCATTCTCCCGAGAGCGCTAAATCTATAATTATGCAAAGGGCGTTCCGTTCCCAACTTACCAACTATGTACCCGATTGTAACGTCATCAGGCAACTGAATCCGGTCGCAGACTTTGATGAATTTACCCCCACTAGAAAGAAAGAAAAGAGAAACAATGTAAATGAGAATCCAGAGAGATAGAGAGAGAAATGTCCAACGATTGATGAACTCAAACGAAGGTAGGCATACACACACACGTAATCATCTTACTGTGTAATATTGTACCTGAGCTCATATAAATCCTGATGATAGATATAGAGGTAATGATACAGACCGGTTAAAAAATAGCTCTCTCTCTCACTCTGCCTGTGGATGAGAGTGAAGGGGTTAAAAAATGAGGGAATGAATGCTCTTGGCCATGGAAATACTTGTATTTTTGGTACTTGTTGTGCTCTATGTTTTACCTTTTCCCCGTCTAATATCATCTATAATCTCTATATCTACCCGCCTCTCTCACACACACACTGGGGAAACTTTGAGCAGTTTGTCTACCTACCATTTTTCTATTTCTACACCTACTAGTTATATTCGGAATTTGAGAAAGAAGCCACTGAGCTCGTAAGTTACTCTCTCTCTCTCAAACAGACAGACAATTGTTCTACCCGCTTCCCTCCTTGAAAAATTTAATGTATTGTTGTGTCAAAGTCAAGGTTAGCCCTGTAACTTTCTAGCATCAAAAGCACAACGACTCATCCTCCTCATTGTGCCGGTCTGATAAACGGGGGTGGGGGTGAAATACGATAATACATTTTTAAATGTTGAATTACTCACAATATGGTAATATTTGTGTAAGGACTCCTTACTAAGGAGGATCAGATAAAAATATTCTCAGTCTCACATTTCAACTCGTATAAATTAGACAATTGCGTAAGGAGACTTGTGTGTGCGTACACCCAAGTGAAAGAGCTTTCTCTGCCTTTCAGAGCATAAAACTTGGGAAAAAATGACACAACTTTAATTGTGGAGAATGTAAAAAAAGGATTGAGCTGACTTACCTAGCCAGGGGACTCATTCGTAACGCCAAAGCTCTGCTGATACAAAAGCCCGCACCGCCGGTTGCGAACCAGAAGGAAATATCCTGTAATAAAAACAAAAAAGAGAAACATGAGATAAGAACATTAGAGATAGGATCAAGTTTACAAAATAGACAAAACCAAATACAATTAACAGCATTGGGATGTGTGTGTGTGTGTGTGTGTGTGTGGATTACAGTGTATCATGGCCATAGATAAATGTTGATGATGAAGAAGAAAGGAAGGATGCGGATGGGGGGAGGAAGAGGATTAAGGAGAAAAATAGACGGACCTTTTTTGGAACGACACGGCTACACAAAAATTAAGCATTGAGCCTGTTCGAGGGAATTCTCTCATTAGGTTACCTGGATAAAGATCGGCAGGGAAGTCAGAGAGAGTGGCGGTGGACCTCAATACTTTTTGAACCATCTTGAAGGATAACAGAGGTTAGCCTTTAAAACAGTGCACAATGCATCTCTCTCTTTAATCCTGTGTGCATCACACACACACACATGTGGATGTATCCAGCTTGGATGGGGCATTTGCTCCAAAAAGTCATCGTAATCATAATATATTGAGCACAATGCCAACCGAGTACTCGGATGGAATTAAAGAAAATTGCCCCGAGTCTTTGTGGAGGGTCCTCTTTCTTTTCCATCCCTTCAATTCACCTCTGGCTATGGAATATTGTTCACTGTAATCTAATGTCAATTAGGCCTAATCCACCGAGACACAACATTTTTGAGTTCAAATATTAATGATGTGGCAAGGAGAGAGATGGAAAGAAGTGAAGCCAGGTGAAATCATTCAATAGTGTACGGAGTAGTGTGATATTCCTTTCAAAATTCCTTCTGATTTCTGTGCAGGTAATTCTCCTCCACACATACACAAGTGCATAAGGGGAATTCAAAAAGTCGATTTTCTGACACTATTTTTAATTCTGGATTCTCCATGAATCTCCATGCCCCGGAATGTAGAAAAGAGTAGGTCAGTTTATTTCCCTTTACTGCGTAGAGAGCTCCCCATGGATATTATGACAAGAGATGAATGGAGAAGAAATGATTACAATCTCAGAAATATATTTTTAAAATCCCACATCACATCTACACAATGTGTAAAGTAATTACACAAGAGTCTCCAGCTTTTGACACTCTCTCCCAAAATTAAGCCTTATAAATGACTTAATCTAATTCAAATCCCACACACACCCACATGGAAAAGAGAAGAGGAAAAAAACGAAATCGAGTCGTAAAAGCCCCGGACACACAAAAATTAAAGTGGAGTAACAACATTAAGCCGTCACCACTCAACTAGGATTGTGGTGTGTGCGGGTGGGGTGTGTGTGTGTGTGTGGAGAGACAGGAGGAAATAATCTTGTTCAATTTATTTGGACGGGTGGAAGGGATAATTGTGCGAAATTCCTCACTGGAGCCCCCACGGAAACCCTAATTAGAAACCTTTTATGCACCCTTCTCCCTCCGCGTTCAAACAATAACCATAAAATCTGGAATGCCTTTATTAATTGGTTTTCTCAAACACATTTCCAAGTCCTCCCTTGTCTCATCTCTCTCTCTCCAGTTGGACCCGCAGTCAGGCTGCCCTCACAAACACACAAACAAATGTAGATGTTGGGGTGGATTGGATTTTTCTGCCTAGTCCCCTCCTCTCTTGATCACCTGTGTGTGTGTGTGTGTAGACAATGGGGAGGAAGAGCAGCATTACATACGTTAATAACCACAATATATTTAGCCACGTATTTAGGCGTAAAACCGAAACTTGTTGCTTCTGCCTGTGTGCTCTCGTTTCTGCTCAACCAGAACCAAACTTTACGTCGTCGTCTGCAAGGCTTTTTCCAGGGAGGCCGAGCACACGGCAAGCGACACTCACATTTTTTGTCCCCTCTCTCTCAATTTTTTTCCTTTCCCTGCCGCAGTGTGCATATCATTAAAATGGAAATAAGCTCAGAATTCGACACACATTATCCTAACCTCAGAATTATTTAAACTGTTCCACTCGAATGGAGGACAAGAATTCCAATATTTCCACTCAAGCTTTCCTCAAATATTTTTATGTAAAAATTCCTCTGCTCATTTATACGACCGTGTATTTCTAAAGTAAATTCCATTATACATGCATGTACACTTATCTAGTTTTTTATCCAAATTTATGGAATAAAAATGCGAGTCCTCATCAAATTTTTTATACGGGTATATTCTCCACACGCGTATATTGTAATGGAGTAGAGCCGTCCAGATTGATGTGGAATGAGGAAAACTTTGTACAAGATTATAATTGAAAATTCCATGTGAAATGAAGCAGCGGGACGAAGAGGAAGAAAAATTGGAGGGAGGGAGGAGGGGGTGGTAGTTTAAAAATCCATGGCTTCAATTTGGTAGTCCCATTAAGAGGGGAGCGGTGGTCATTACAATAATTATTCTCCCTGCGTTGCTTACATTAGATGGATGTGGGATTTGGGAGATTTGTCCAACAAGATGAAATGAGGAGAGATGAGTGTACACAAAAATAATAATGTGCAATGGAGTATACATTACACTCATCTACTTGACTTTGAGTTTACCATCAAGACCGGCTTATGATGACAGAAATACTCCAATTATCTCTCTCTCTCTCTCTGGAGAAAGGAGGAATTGAACCATGTTGTGAGGGCCAGTCCCATCACTGTGTGTGTGTTTTTTGAGGGAGATGCCGACATGACAATAATTATGTAGGGGAAAAAATTAGAGGGGGGAAACTGGACAAGTATAAAGAGAGACTCAATTTTTAATGTAAAAACAACAACACAATTCCATGTGGAATTGTAATCTGGAGAAATTCCGTCATAATCCTCCCAATTCTGAGGTTAGTCTAATACGAGGGTTTGTGACAGAAAAATGATGAGAGAGATTCCGTGACTCTGTTTTTGAAGGCACACACACACTCTCTCACTACACAGAGCAATCAGAGTGAGGATGATTCCTCCATGATGACGAAAAAAGAGGGGACGGAGAAAGAGAGAGGATCCGAAAGCCGAGCAGCCTATTACGGAACAATAATTATGGTGGTTAAGTCCAAGTTGGAACGTCTTCCGAACGACGCAACGAAATGCTCTGTAGAATTATGTAGATTGTACTGTGTGTGTGCATAGGAGGAGAGAGAGAGAGAGTCTCCCAAATATCAAATCTAAAAGAGAACAAGAGGGAGGAAAAAATGAGAAGAATACATGGAGCCCGAGCGTAAAAACTACCTAAAAACCATGTCAGTCCTGAACGTGTCTCTGCGTTTTTTTAAGGTGAAGCCGCAACTCGGAAAGTGTACCATGAACACCAGCATCTTATGTACTCTTCTTCTTCTATATATCTACCTACTTTTCACCAGTGACTCTCTCTCTCATCTTTTTCCCTTCACTCCCTTCATTTCATGTCGAGGATTTGAAGCTTATTTCATTCGTTATGTATTACATCATGACGAGTATAACGAGGATAGGGCTATTCAGAGTGACGAAGACGAGAGACTTGAGGATTGAAGAGGGAGGAGAGAACAAGTCCATTTTTATGGGCACACGGAACAAACGAAATTGAATGACCCATTGTAGTGCCTATTGTAGTGCTCCAGGTATTTATTTATTTGTATACACGCTCAATTCCACGCTCAATCTCAATCCTCATTCTCTCTTCTGTACAAAGTCAAGTTTTTTGGCATTTTTACGTCTCCGTGCTGTGGTCATATCCCATCCAAAATAAAATATACATACTTTACTCATTACATGCATAGGTACAGGTAGTAGGAACCAGTTGTAAAAAATTTCTTATTGACTATAACACACGCACACAAACAGTACACACGTAATTCCTTATTCGTTAAGTTCGTGCCACAACTCCTCTTCCTTGGTTAAGTCATGATGCAGTCTCATGCGTATAATCATCATGTTGAGCCTACCTTTCATGGTAAGAGTGGAGCTGTACATGGATAGACTTTCTACTTTCTGTAGGAAAAAAGTCACCTCCTCATCAATACTAATACTAATATTACGTACACTTCTTTCTGTACATAGTACATATGAAAATTGTACACACAGAGATAGAAATCAACTGGTTCTCCTCTCCAGATGTTTAAATACGCACACACATGATTAGTCGACCTGCTGCATACTTACCTGTGTGTGTCTGGAAATAATGAATGAATACATTATTGCCTAACTGACACAAATCATAGCATAGCTACATTACATATCCAGTTCTTCACTACATAACATAATATCCAGTGAGTCCGAACCATGGTCTACATTATTTTTTATTCCTTCTGTTTCTGGAGGAGAAGACGAACCTTGAAAATTTACTACTACACACCAAATACAAATATTCTCTCTTGATTTTTATTGCTCCTCGGCAGATTTCCTATTTTTTCTTCATCATTAGCGCCCCACTCCATCCGACAGTCAATACAAAATGTACACACAGGACAGGAGAATAGGACGGAGTTAACTCACATCATTCCAAAATGTTTTCACTGTTCTAAATCATTGGACCCTCCAAACTATACTAATTATCTTCCATGAGCAATAGTCATAAATAAGGAAAAATTAATAATTGCTCACAACCCCCAAACTGTAGAAAAACATTTGGAAACGAAAGGAAAAAATGTAAAGAATCCAAAGTAGTTGGAAAAACTGTAATCTAATAAACTTTAAATCTTTTTTCCCTCGTGTGTGTGTGTAGTTAGTCTTTTTTTGCCTCCAGTTTTTCTCTCTCAATTCTCCATTTTTCTTCTCATTTTCGCCGTCTCCGCCCGTTCCTAATTTTTGTGCAGACACAAAAGAGAGATTCGTAATTTGTACTCTGTGTCGGCGAGAGTGAGTGGAAAATCCTTTTGAGAAGTTTTTAAACTCTTGTATTCCATATTTTGCAATATTTAATGATCCTCTCATCGTTTTTGTAGAAAATGAAGGGACTTTTTTGTGTGTGGACATGCCAAGGATTTTGGAGAGAGGATTTTTCTATTGTTTTCTCAATTTTAATGCCCAACCCAGTCAGAGTCATTACTCTTTCGAGCAAACTCAAATCGTTTAGGTCATAAAACCTACCGGATCAACAAAAAGGACAATAGCAATGGCACTGCATTTTTCCAGAAAACTAGCCAGTACATTCAATTTAGAGAGGAGGAGGAGGAAAAAAAGAAACAAGTTGCGTGCTCCTAGCACATTTACGCACACACACAACAACAACAACCAGAAGGAGAAGAAGAGGAGAAAGAGGACTAGGAAGCAGGAGCTCATGTACACGCATAAACGTGCATAATGACACCATAATAATTCCAAGTAGTTTTCCCCATGGACGAGTGAACCTGCTGCTGGAAATGCAGCCTCCCTCACAAACAAGAAAATGTGAAAAAAACAATCAGAAGGGCTCTATAATGTAATAATTATAATATGAGAGTGTGTGTGTGTGGAAGATGATTGACTTGACCAGGAGGAATGCATACACTTGTATGCCCTAATGCCACTTGTTCGTGTCAAGAAATTTGAGGGTAATCCCGACTTAGGTTTCGGTCTAAGCCTTCGACTTGGAGCAACTCTAAATAAATTTATCATTCAGCTGTATCAATGATTCTAATTTGATGTCATGCAACCTTCCTCTTTCCCTCTCTCTCCACTTAGGCTAATTTAGCAGGGCCACAGCCAAGAGCTGTCGGATTTTTTTTACAAAGACTGAATGATTTCCGTGTTCATCCCTCAAATAGTATGCATATTACAAAAAGTTGAATCCCTCTTATTCAAAGCTTGTACAAAGAATTCTGTTTGGAAAAATGATCCTGATTGAGGTTAGTATTTATAGAATGTTCAATCTCTTTCGTGGGTGTACAGGTTGAGTCATTACCAATAGCACGGAGTAGACTGTATAATTTAATGGATTTTTAAAGAAAATGTTTTACAAAATTCCCTCAAACTCTGTAAAATATACTGGATATTGTGGGTATTGGATGATCCTCGTTTTAATAATCATTTCGTGATATTTATGATGGTCATCACAGATAAAGGACTATCAATGACGAACACTGCACGCTCTTCTCTCTGAGACTTCTTGAAAAGAATTTGTGAGGGATACCTTCTACCTGCCTCAATATAAGATCATGAAGTGTGTGTTTGGACTGTTTAGAAGAGAAAAAAAGAAGAAAAGGTTTATTAGGAAATTGTGGAAATTGAGTTTCAAAGACACGCTTTGGTAAACAGGGCACTTCAATAAGAAAAGAGTGAAGGGATCGATACGGAGGACCTGGGGCCATCATAATCTTGAACGGATGAGCATGAACAAGTAAGTTTTATAGAAAAAATGCAATAAAATAGCTAAATATAGCAAAGGAGACCAGGGAACCATTATTTAATTGCATGCTATTCCAAGTTTTGAGTTTCCTCGTGTGTGTGTGTGTGTGTAATTCGTCCCCTGCCCTTTGATTCCTGTCTGAGTGGCTATAAACATTTGTGAGGGCCTCGTCCTCTATTAAACGTATTGTTCCCTTAAAAAGAGTCTGAGGGCTGTACAATACATTCAACAATAACAATGTTTCCTCTCCATACTTGTCGTCCATTTTCCTCCTTGGAAATACATTCTACCCCTCCAGTCCAATCCGGGCACACCTGAGCTTTTATTACCGAATTATTATATTGCCTCCTAATAATGTTTTCCAGAAAATTTTGGGTGAGTCAAATACACAATCAGCCTCCTTCAACCATCACGATAGATGTATATGGAGCAGACACACACACACAGCCAATTGTTCCGTCTCTCTCCATTTATACAATGCCCTAAAACTACAGGTTAAGGTAAAAGACTGAGCTTTTTATTTTAAAAGGGCATAACGAGCCTCCCTTACTCCTTATCCCTTAAATGTATCACGCATTAGTGTAATGGCATAAAGTTTTTTTTGGAAATTGAAGATGATGAAAGCAGAGGAAGAAGAAGAGGAGGGTGAAAAAAACAATAGAATATTATGTAATGATCTCTGTACAGTTAAGAGAGTTTAGACACAGAGTTGAAGCCAAAGGCCAGGATGAGTGGATCATTTTGTGTATCTAAATCGGTCCCTACTCCAGATAGAGAAGAAATTTGGGAGAGAATCGTAATTGTATGTCTGACTATGGAGCAGAATGCGAGGTTCAGGTTGGTCTCTGCAAGAGAGAGAGAGAAGGTACAAGGTTGAAAATTGAGGATGCTCTCTCGAGTTTATTTAGGGATAACGGGAAAAGGAAGATAATTAAGGAAAAAAGAATATATATTTTTCTTTTTTCCTAGCTCCTTCTTCTCCCATTTAATAGTCATTGAATACCATCAAATTGTTTGATGAACCCCGGGAGGATAAATAAAAGATAACGAGATAAATTCTCTTCCTCCCTCTCCTTCCAGAGTAAATAAAATGAGTGAACATCGCCACCATCACCCCAACTCCGTCCCAACAACCAACAACGGCTTATGATTATGGAAAAGGGACTTTGGAGCCTTGTGTTCATGTGTTCAGGGAGAGAGATACACATCTGAGGCCCTGACAAGGACTTGTCGAGAACGAGAAGGGAAGGGAGGAGGAGAGACAAGGAAACAAAAATATTGTTGAGAAAAAGTTAAAATTTGAGATTGGATAAGAGACAGATAACTGTCTTCAGAGGGGGACTTTGGAGGGTGAGTGGGGAATCGACTTGAGCCATGTCACATGTCACTGGGACTGATGTGGACGGGTCGTCGTCCACATCAATTTGGTGTATTTAACGGCAAATTATGTGTTCAACTAGCTAGCCATGTCAACAAAGTCAATGTGCAGCTGAGGAGGATAATAAGTATAATAAGATACATTTAGAGAGAGAGAGAGGAGAGAGAGACCTGGACAAATCAAAATAAAAGAAAGTTTTTGAGGGTTCGGCTACAAAAAGATAAACGAAGATCCTGTCCCAAGTGGACCAAGACGCACAAGAGGAGAACAATATTTTGCTTGACCATAAAACTTCCAGATATAAACATTCATTAGGAAGATTATAAAATCCAGATCCAATTTGAAAGACCAAAGTGGTTCCAATCCGGCCATGTTGACGGACAGACGACTGACCCAGGGATAGACAAGTCAAAAATCGAAAGTTGATTTTTTGATAACAAGTATGAAAGAGCGGTTGAGTGGAGCTGGAATTGTGAAAATGAGTCTTGGTCTTATTATCTTGACTCTAAACGAATGTAGAATAAATGGAGAGGAGTATATGGGATGGAGGAGATTAGAAATGCTTTCAAAAACTGTAAATTTTGTATTGTGGAGGGTGAGATACACTGCCTTTCGCTTGACTCCATTCAAGCCTTCCCCTTCCCTCTCTTCCATTCTCTTATTGTATTTACAATGTGGTGGGTATTGACAGGTCTGGAGACAGGGATACTAATTCCATAGTACTTTTGTTCCAAGAAAAAAATATTTTTCCATATCACCCATAAAGAAAGCTTTTAGCTTTTAACACTAAAATTTTCTCCAATTTCAAAATAATGTACAGTCACAGAGAGAGGGAGGGAGGAGAAGAAATAGAAGGAGATGGAGGGAGGCAAGTTATTTCTTTTGTGTCACGAGCTACAACAATGAAGGAAGAGGGAAGAAAAGTTTTTCCGAAGACGAAGTCCAACTGTCATGTCCTGTGAGTGAGTGGAGGGGAGGTGGAAAAGACAAAAGCTTCATCATATATTGTTTTGACAGGGAATAAATATATTCAATACTTCACACACAAATATCCCGATACTTCCAATATATTTCCACAGTAGTCCTACCACCTCAGACAAGTCAGACACCAGCCAAAGCTTTTATGCCCATCTCCTCAATTCAATTCCTTTTGAAAAATATTTTGACAGACCATCACTAAATAGTCTCTCTCGGTTTTAAACCTGTCCCCCTGAATCCAGGATTTATGACGATCGTCCAGAGTTTCATCCCTACAAATTGTGTATCTACATCTCCTCCACAAAAACCACTTTACAATTTATGAGGAGGAAACTCCAAAATTTTCTCTAAATTAATGGAGAAGAATTGTGTGAGACAGACAGACACTCACAAACAAAAAATATTAATCAATTCTTTCACACAAAAAAATCACGAGTTTTGCTAATATAATGATAATATATAATTTACATGGCAGTCTTCCCGATTTCAGCCCTCGTAACTACTCAGCAGAGACTGTGTATGGGATGAAAAAGATGGAATCAAGAAAAAAGAGAAGTCACAAGGAAGGAACAAGTTCAACTATTAGATACGGAGGAGGATGCAAAACAAAAAAAACATGACACACACACACTCTGTAAGTATGGATTATCCACAATGGAGATTTCTATTCCAGCAAAGCAACTTTTCAACAGAAAATTTTATTACTTTTCCTTCTCCTCTGTCTCTGTCTGCTGACAACGTTCGATTAAATTTACTTTTTTATTCTACACAATATTTTGTTTCAATCCAGCCTCAAGCTCCACTCCACACACACACACACACAGACTTTGCCAGGTGTAATGAAAGTCCTCCTTTAAACTCTGATGAAAACGAGAGAAATGTGAATACAGGTGGATACAGGGTGTCTACTTGGAGGGATTCAGAGCCTCCAAGGGTAGTAATTTAAATGGAAGACTTGTAGCGAAAACACACGCCAATCCACATCATTATTTCTACATGACCCTACATTTAATTCACAAACACACACACACTCTCACCCCACCATCTTTCCCTCTCTCTCTCTCTTTTATTTATGGACTTGGATGACGGAGGAGGACCAACTTTTCTCGATGCACTTGGAACAATCATAAACAATGTTCGTTATATTAAAATATTGAAACAGCTCATCATCCCCACACACACACACTGTAGTCCTCAGTTTGGATGCAAATTTTTCCCTTTTACACCAGAAAAAACTGAGAGAGAGAGAGGAAAGAGAGGGACAGAGACAGCGAGAGTCAACCTTGTCACGACTGCAAGTCCAAATTGACTCAACTCTAATCATCCAAAGTTCACCGCCTTTGTCATAAATTTCATTTATTCAACTATGAAAAGGTCAACCCCCCTCCCTCTCCCTCTGTCCAACAATACAATACATGAAAGACAGAACAAGATGGAGAAAAAAATGAGGGCCTCTTGGGTCGGACAGTCAACCAAGTCTTCCAATCTTTCTCTCTGAACATTCTTAAATTATTGTTATTATTATGTTGCTCATCTCTTTATTCTAATCTTTTATTCTATGCCATGTGTGATATGTACATAGTATGTGCACACACACATGTGTGTGTGTGTCTACCTGTGTCTGTGTATTGGTCGCTGGTTAGAAAATTTGGATTGAAAAAAAAATTCAAATCATCAAATCATGCAACTCATCTTCCTGAGTTGTGCTCTTCTTCTCCTTTTCTTCTCCTCAACTGCAACTAACTGCAGCTGATCTTGTGCAACAATAAATAAAAAGGGTTTAACTATAACTTTCAACCAAATAAGCAGACACAGGCAGACGGGGAAAGAGAGAACATTTACATCTCCTTCATCCTCAACTCCTTCATTTCACAATCTTTCCCTTTGAAAATTTTCAAACTTGATAATAATACAAATAGTACAAGACTTTGCCTGCCTCTTCTCCCATTGACAAAGAAATTTTCTTTTCATGGTATATTATATAAAAACTAAAGGGAGGAGGAACAAGTGTATCATGTCCCTCCATCAACAACATCCCTTCTCCCTCGACTTTTCTCCAATACAAACAACACACACACACAACTGTTATAATGTGACTATTATCATTTGATTGTGAATAACTTGTTCAACTTCGATCCCTTCCAATTCCAAGAAATCCCTCAAAGACTTTCTGCTCTTAATCTCTTCATTCCATTTTTTCTCTCGTCCTCTATTCAAATTCTACGTTGATTGTAATAAGTACACAACATTAAGCAAAACACCTTCACAAAGCCCAGTGACTGGGATCCCATCTCTGAAATTTGAACATCATAATAGAATATTCAAAATGGATGTCTACATCCACAACGTCCATAAGATATTTTGAAACTGTACCACATAATCTTCTAAAAACATCCCCTCCTCCCCCATTTCCAAGTAATCCTCCAGTTTCCTCCATATTGTGTACATGTAGAGGAGATTCCTATCAAAAAATTCTTGTTCTTCTCCCTGCCCGTCTGTCCCTCTTGTCTACTTTATTACCCGAGACTTTACACACATGACACTTTCAACACAGACTCCTTGGTCAGTGTAAGTAAAGTCTACGACTGTGTGTGTGTGTCTCCAGTACCTCAAGTGGTGGACTGTGTGGCATTTGGAAGAGATTCTTACATTTTTACACCCTTAATTCGGATAAGAGGTCGTGGGCAATATCCTCTCTTCTTCTTATTTATGCAAGTGTCTGGTGGTGTGTGTATTTGTATTGTACTCTCAACTTGAAGAATAAAGATGGATAGATAGACAGCCAAGGAGGAAGATAGGTAGAGAGACTGGCATCTCGGAATCCTCTACAACAATCATCCAGCCTCCTCTTCCCCTCATCCCCCTCCATGTACAATATAAATACCTTTTGTAGGACAGGCGTACATACAGAAAAAGACGGAGCATTCGGGACATGATAAAGGATTCCTCGACCATCTTCTTCTTCACTAAAAATAACTTTGTCTATACCTGTACCTTGTACATTTGTATGCGTGTGTGTGTGTGTTGTGTACGGTGTGTGCCTTGCGGGTCGACAGCTCAAAAATCGAATCCTCCTTTTTTCCTTCCATCATCCTCCTCAATGGACCTTTATGAAGGTTGCTACTCATCCTCGAACGATCGTACATTAGGTAAAGGACGGTAAAGGCTCTCCCCTTCCATCTCTCTTCTTTTAAATACCGTACACAATACACACACACTTTTAACTACTCATCTTCAAATGTACGTTTATTATACATTATCACAACTTTGTGTATCATTCCCACATTCAAAAAGATTCAAAGTCTTTGGTGTGTGTGACTACTGGAGTCTGTTTTAACTAACTAACCTTTTTTCATATAATTTAATACAGAGTGAGATGGCCGTGTGTAGGTGCGAGTACAATATACACATCTATGTAAATCTTTATGTCAGACAGTTGCAGCCACCACATGGTTTGATTTTGCTTGATGCGTGTGTGTGTTGGGAGAGAATTAGTACTGTATGTATGTAGGGATGAATATACAATGTTACATTAACAATGGCTCCTTCAGCTCTGCAAACCTTAAGCTTTGTACATGACGCATTTATGAAGAGAGTGTAGAACATGCAGTACAATGTGAAATTCTAAACCTGAGCCAGTCAGCCTCCGAGTATACAAATACATTTGGTATATTGTACAGAGGAGATCCAAAGGGATACAAAATTGGAGACGATACATTGTCAAGTCTTTCTCTGCACAATCAAAGACGATGTGTATTAAGTAAGGATATGAGGAGTGAACAAGTGGATTGTGTGGTTGTGGCCTCTCTCTCCTTTTTTCAACTATGATTGACGATGGTACGGTGCCTTGGGGGAAAATTAAACCCTTTTACTACTTGATGCATGCAAGTGTGCAAGGCTCTTTTACATGGACTAGTAACTAACACCAGAGAAGGAGGAGGAGGAGAAGAGGGTCCAAAGACCGTAAACAACAAGGAAGACTTTGTCTTCTTCCCGTTCATCTTCTTCCATTGCGCCTACATCCCATCCTACGGACAGAGAGCTGCCACAATCAGAATATGAGTTGTGTACTCACTACCACTACATACTATCCCTTTCTCTATATCATACTTGTACATGTCATCCAGTGTATAGTAAATTACGTTGGCTGTCGCAAGAAATGATTCTATTGTTACTTCCATTTTATGCTCCTTCATAGACTCGTGAAACGACTTTACGGAGATTAAACCAAACGCGTGAATCGTTGCTTTAGGGCGGAAAAAGAAGATGAAGTCTCAGCGGAGGAGGAACAATTATTATTAGGAGGCAATGAGAGGGAAGATGAAGGAGTCTAAAATAAGGAGGGGAAGAAGAGCTCTTCTCAACAACCCTTCAGTCTCTTATTTGCATGAATGACTGTTTTTTTGCACACTCTTCCCACAATAAAAGAATCACACACACGTGTGTGTGTACAAGTTGTGAAGGAATAAATACTTTGTAACGATAACTTACGATGCCGTATAAAACAAGATGGTGTTGTATTTATGATGTGTGATGATTTGAAAAAAGTTTATACTTATTCAGAACCCCAACAATATAATTGGCAAGGTCATAAATTCATAAAAATCTTCCTCCACACATACACTCCACGTACATATGTTGTGGCAAAAGGATTGACTGTATTGACACATGTTATTTGCCACACAGTCTTGTTTTTGCGGCGGACACAGTTTGACAAGTTCAGGTCGGACTGGTGATGATGGAGGAGAAATTTATTGGACGGTCTGCTCAACCGATGCCAGGAATTTGACGCCTTCCACAATCTCAATAGTTACAGCTGTGTAAGTCCGTCTTTGACTGTGTGCAGGTATGAAACCTTGAATTGGATTAGATTTGGGAGGTAACCCTTTAGAGTAATTTGGACTTATGAATGTGTACACAGTCCTTACAAAATGCTGTGTGTGTGTACTAGGGAAGAAAAGTCCCTCCTTATAAAAGGTTAATAGATCCTGTCCTACACTGTCGAAGAAGAGAGACACTACAGGATTACTCTTTAGAAAGAAATGTATGTATTTTGTGGAGAGAGAGAGGATTTTTGTGGTGGAGAAGTACACAAGTACAGCCTCCTTCGTAGAGGATAGGGAGTGTATGTACGGGCTTTTGAGGACATGATAGGGGTAAACAAAACATATGGTCCTTGGAAAAAGTTCGGAGACTCATCGCTCCACAAAGTGCTGTCATGTATGGGCGTCTGCCGAGCAAACCGCTCGTCAACAATCATGAACCCTCATCAAACGTACACAGTCATCCATCCATCCACCAAACAGAGAAAACCTCATCATCAGACAAGGAGAGTCGGGCAGAACAAGGAGGAGCGTCCACAGTGACATATGAATTTTCCCTCTCCTTCAAACAAGAATCGGGGTTCCCCTTCAAGGGCCCCGTGTGTGTGTAGCCATAACCCTTAAATATATAATATTTTAAGTGACAAAAGCCTTTACATTCATACCCCTGCCCCTACACACACACAAATACACTTGCTGGATTATTAGTGTTGTCTCAGTTTGAGAACTCCTGGAATCCTTCGCAATGTAGTCATTTCAAACGCCTATAAACTCCAGTCTCCTTCAGTCTCTCTGTAGTGTGACGTTCTGTTTACTCCCTAAAATTCCACAGCTTTGGCTATTAAAATGAAAAACAACTTTGAGAACGGAGTTCCGTGGTGTGGCTCCCTTGTCTCTATTACCCTCGTGTATTAACCTATGCTAACCCTTTCCAGGGAGGGAAGGGAAAAAAAGGCCTCCAGATACGGAGCAAGAGGCCATAAGCTTGTAATGTGTACAAGGAAGAGAGGAGTTTCTTCCCTCAACATTATTATTGTTATTACCATAGAATATTCCTTAAAGCAGGGAAAGGGGGGAGTACTTACACTTGTCCGCTCGAAGTGAGGAGTGAACATTGTGAGCGCATAAATAAACACACACATAACACAGGAAAAGAGTAAAAGAGCCGAGAGAATTTTGGTCATATTTTCCAGTGGATTCCTCCCAATCCTCAAACACTACACGGAAAATGTGTGTGTGTACTCTACCCCTGTACATGACGAAGGGACTGAGAGGAGTAGTAAATAATCGACCATTTCCAGCCAAACCATTTCTTTATTTGAAGGGGTGAGGCTGAGGTTTTTTGGGACTGGCAGGTCGGCAGGTCAAGATCAGATAAGAAGTATTGTCTCTCCTCCATGCCCCTGTCTCTCCCCTCCTCCTAAAAGCTCTGAAGCTTCTGGCCAAAAACTTGAATGCCTGTGTTTTCCTTATCTTATCAATGTGATGTGGGCTTTTGACTTGCTACACTACCAGGAGAATTTGAAAGAGGCATGGAGAGACACAACAGAGAGAGATAGAGATACTGATACGTGATAGATAGAGAGGGAGAGACACACGAGAAAAAATAGGAGGACCATGTAACAAAACGTAAGGAAGGGAAGAGACGAGACAAGACGAGAGTTTCGTAGGGGAAAGTGGGGAGTCCTCACTTTGACTTTTTGAGATGAGGAGGTCCCATGGAAATTGTAGGGTTCTCTCTTGTCGTGGACGGACTTGGCCCGGCCCTTCCCTACCTGAGGAAGAGTAAAGAGATTTGTAGGAATGAACGTTGGTGGGACTATAATTCCTTTCTCTGTGGAGTAAATGGGGAGACAAGTGTATGGTGGTAAGTGGTGGTAGCAGTCAGAGTATAATTGCGTCACTGCGTCGTTGACTGTTGGATAATATCGGACATAAAAGCCAGGCGTTGATTATTGTAAGGTGGCTGCAGCCATTTAGAGCACGCACAATGCACTCAGTGCAAAGGTCAAGAACAAACATTTGGGTGTGTGTGTGTGGAAAAACTTAAAAAAGATGATTTAAGTGCTTGTCAGAGTCGAGCTTGAAATGTCAGATTTTCTATGTTCCGGCACTTTATGTCTGCCATTATATGTATTTACTCTTGTTTCCTCCCCCCTCCTCTCTGTTTCTTCAGAGGGGGAGGAGGGGGTGCTTTCTGAGTGCACCTCTTATGGCTTTTACTGTGTAAGACACATAGACACACACACACACACGAAAAACACAAGGAGTTTGGGAGGGTCGTGCCGATCATGATATTTTTGCTCTCTTTCGAGAAACCATTAAGCCAAGAATCTTGGGTAATAAACAGGGGAGACTTCCATTTTCACCTCTCCTCTAAAAAAAGGAAAGAACGAGCCGGTACAGACACACACTCAACCTAATCACAGTGTGTGTGTGTGTGTGTGTGTGGTGGAGAGTGAGAGAAAGAGAAAATGCTTCACCTTTTGTGGAGCGGTAAAAAACATCAATTTTGAGAGAGAGAGAGACACTGGTAATCCCAATCAGAAATCAGTGGTGTCTCAACTTTTGCCGTCCCTCCGAAAATGAACAATGATTGATTAGAGAGTTGAGGGCTTCAAAAAAGTGAATTTCCAAGAGGGGTCTAATCCTATTAACTACAATAATTCCTCCGTCCTTCCTGTCCTGATACACTCCATGATAATCCAGAAAATTGTGTAAAAAGATTGGGGAAAACATTGGATTTTCCTACTTAAAATCCTTGTAAAATGAGTACTTAAGAAGCTGGTCATCATTCCCTCTCGAAAATTACATGATCCTCTCCCTCTCTGCTAAATCATGAGTAAAAAACATTAATGCTTTTTTCCCCTTCATCCACCATTAATTCCTGCAATATGAATTCTGTCATAATTCGAGACAGCACGTGATTGTGCCCCAATCTTTTCTCTTTCTTCCTCACCCAGACACACACACACACCAAAGGGAAAAGAGAGACAGGCTGGTCTCTCAACCTTTCATTATGGAGCACATGTCGAATAAGAATTATTACCTCGTTCTCTCACAATAGAATAGTGAATTTTTTTTCTCTCTCTCCCTGATTCCTCTACGTTTTTTACATGCTTGCAAAAATATTTTGCTGCTGTCCACAACATTCCCCACTTGCCACTCTCTCTCCACACACACACTTGTTGCTTCCCTCTCATGTGAACAGATATACTGGCTGGAGAGGAGGAAGAAGGATAATAAAAATGCACGGCTTGTAACGACTGTAATTGGATACAATACAATAAACAAGGACTACAGAGTTTCTGAGGATCAACTAACAAACAAATTCTTTTGGTCCCTCCAACTCGGAGTCCACTCTGCATGCACACACTGTCCAATTGTTCAAGTATGAGGCCATGAATACATCCAAGTTCATTAAAAATTTTGCTGCTTTTGCTCCATCCAGCAGTCACTTTACTATCTCTCTCTCTCGCAAAGGCTCGCGTAAGATGATATAGAAAATATATTTCTCCCTCCCTCCCCCCACACACACAACAACATGATAAATTGTGGTTTTGCTCCAAACAAAACCCTTCCACTCTGAACAGTGTATTTAAAATACGTTACATTGTCTTACACTATCTCTCCGTCTCTCCAGGATTTTTTACGAGGGACAAGCTATGTAGCTCCTCCACTGTACAGTGTACAGTCACATGTGTGAGGGGGATATGTGTCCGAGTGGGAAATTAAACTGTGTGTGCATATTAATGGGTATACCGCCAAGAAGTCCTACTGTCCTTCATGCAGAGGAACAAGTCTCGAGAGAGAGACACAGACGACTGGAGTGAACAAAGTGATGGATGCAATTTGTGTCTGTTCACAAGAGACAGCAAGATAAATCGTTAAAATAGAAATGTAAATTAACGTTCACTCTTCCCCTCAAATAATCAGCTGCTTTGGTCACACACACGCATACACAACATACTTCTGTACAGACGAGACTGGAGAACTCACAGGCAAATGAGTATAGGGAAAAGACAATTTGACGAAAGTGAGAGTGGAACAGGTTATCTCTTATTAAACAGGTTTACTTGCACTCGTCAAAAATTACATGAAATTATGTACCCACATTGTGGAAAGGAGGGAGAGAAGTGGAGAAAGAGGGGAGTTTGCAAAAATACGTATTTTTTTTCTCATTGAAAAGAATATTGTTTGATAATTATTATTGTCCCTGACTCTGGTTCTGGCTTCATTCCAGGGGAGGAATGAATATTTGTTGGGATCATATCATCACAAAGATACTAGTCAAGTTTGACAAACCCCACTGGCCACTCGTCTGACAAAATGGTTGACATTTTAATACAAATTTGTCCCTCTCCACATCTCCATGCTGGAGTCGAAGGCTTGTCAAAATAAAGAAAACAAGTCTCTCTATTCCATTCCTACTTGACTACGCAGATATGAACGAGTCTTTCTGTGTACACAGAGATATCAGGATGAGACGGAGGGGGGGGGGGGGGGGGGG
>WJFB01001483.1:0-29975 GCA_009870185.1 Pygmarrhopalites habei | reverse complement strand
CCCCCCCCCCCCCCCGCTCTCCTGTTTATAGTTACCTTTTCAGAGCACAAAGTAAAAAAAGTACCTCCCTCAACTACCTAGAATTTCATCAACTTTCATTGTTACACACGAAGCTGGGGCACATAGGAAGATATAGAGAGGTAGTCTAGTAAAATTCGATTCACTCTCTTCTTTGGCGAAGGTGTCAAGGGTTCCACTTCACGACTCGAGAGTTTTTTCAACTACTACCCTGAGGGTACAACCTTCGATTCGACAAAACCTTCCTGGGCCTCCAGCTTCACTCTCTGGTCTAGTAGTAGTCTTCAAACTCTTGCTTCAAATCGAAGAGGAAAGAGTAACGTAAGAAAGACATACATACATAGTTACACCCGTGTAGATGAAACCCCTAGTTTTGTCCCATCACACGTTCACACACATTCAGTCAGGATCAACTGCAAAGAGACTGAACGCCAACACAACACAGAGCAACACACACACACATCACAGGCTCAATAGATCCTTCTCTCGTTGGCAGTGTAGTAGAAGAGCTGAGCTTCCCTTCGTTTAATCCTGACATCTAACAAGACTTATACCCTCAAGCGGGTAGCCGTCGGAATAAAAAAAATCTTCTCAACTGAAAGAAAAGACCCCGTATCTTGTACATGAACAAATCCCCTGGAGGTTCCTTCCTTCTTAGTGAATTACTCCTTCAGTGTGATAATGTGAATGTACATGTAGTTTAAAAATACAAGTCTACTCTACATAATACAAACGAGAGAGAGAGAGATGCACTCCTTCCATAACATTAATACTAGTAGTATGTTAGTAGTGATGAGACACAATATACCTACTATATAATGGAAGGCAGCAGCATATTATCACATACTCAACGTAGTACACCAAGCAACAGCTCAAATTTATACTTCAAGAACCCTCATTGTCTTCACCGTACACAACACTTTTTAACCTCATCTCCTCTCCCTCTCTATTCCCCTGAGCTTTGACTCTACACTCTATGTGTGTATGTGTATTTTGTCTTGATAGCCTCAGAATTTCAACTCGGTGCATATTTAGACAGTCTTCGTCAACGTTTTGGCCGACAATCAAACGAAAAAACTGAAAGACTGAACAAGTTGAGAGAATAGAGAGAGAGAGCCTGTGGACCAATATCAAATATTGAGTTTATGTGTGTGTGCACAGGGAATATAAGGGTGGGTATTGTATCATATATATAATATATTGTATGTACTCTTCTGGGTACCCTCAAGAGAGAGAGAGAGAACGACTCACGACTGACGAGTTTAAACTTTAAATAGTCTTCGTTGGAAAACCGTCTTCTTCTACTGGCATCTTGGAATGTCACAGAATTATAGCTTCTACTTCTGAATGAGTATCTGTGGCACACAATCGTCGTCCTCCCTCTCCCTTCCAAAAGCTACCCGTGTAAACTACCTCACATTTCCTAACATTCTTCTTCTCCTTACTTCCTCACGCACTATTCACTCCTTTGTTGTTGGCATCCCACATCCTTGCACACTCTATGTGTAGAATTAATGGTAGTGTAGTTTTTACTGTACATACTCTCTACCTACATAATATTAAATACGTAGCCCAACCTTTAGGGACATCATCATCCCCTTCTAACAAAGAGAGACAGGAGGGGAGAAGAAGCTGGACTTTTCACAAATTCCAAGAGAAGAAAAGAGATCACACTCCAGAACAAAGAAGGGACTCTCTTTCATTGAATTTGACATGGTCAAAAAAATAATTCTGCAATACTTGCGACTTGTAAGATTTAAAAAGCCACAACGGTAGGTTCAAACTGAGGGAGTTTTTCTTAAAAGTTTCTACAGAGAATATTCCAGTATTTTTTTTTCAAAAATAAATTCATTGCAGCTGATATCACGACCATTTCATTCTTTCAATGAACCATTGATCATAATCTTAAATTTTATTTATTTAATAGCTGCATGTATGAAGGACGTTCATACCCTTGTTGAACTAGTATGTAACAGGAGCAGTTACATGGTTGTGAGTGAGTACCAATACCATACATGGTATCCACATAAATTCACGAGGATAAAACAAGAAAAACAAAACAAACTATAATACACAACTATAGAACAAAGGGATTTTCTCCAATAAACTAAAGCTAACCTGAAAGTTGGTCAACATTTTTCATTCATTGTCTTGAAAAAAGTGTACAGATCAGTACAAAACTTTAATTTTTTGAGAGTTAAGACATCCCCCCAACTTCTAAATTATGACTTTCGTCGACTTAACCTTAATCCCAAGAACCATATTATTATACTTTACACACTACTCTCATTCACTCACCCCCCTCAACCCAACCACACTACAAAAATGAATCACTCGAAAAAAATCACCACCACAAAATGCTCCTCATCATTGCCCTAATTTCTCTGTTATCGACTAACCCAAAAAAAAAAATTTTTTTTAAAAAAAAAACCACATCAATAACCCAAAACAGTCTACTCCGCACTCGAGAGAGAGATAGAAGAGAGGAAGCAGACTGTAGACATGTTAAAAATTTTTACCATTTTATTGTAAAAAAGACGCTTTCACTTTTTGTGCTCCGTTACATTTGAATACCTTAGCACTACCTTAGTTAAAATAAAACAACTCTCTTTCTTTCTACCTGGTCTTAACTCTACTCCATTCCTATATATACACACTTGTTCATTCAACGTGCATCCATTTTCATTCTTATTACCGCTGAGCTTCATTTTAAATTCGAGTTCCCCTTTGTGTTACTGTTACGTCATGCCCTTGAACATTTACACATACATCTATCTACCCTACCACTACCCAGAGAAAGAGATGAAAACTATGCAGCCCACAGAAAGTTTTATTGAAAAGTTTATGTGTATATCCGCACACACACTCATCCAGCTTCCTTTCCTACATTATATATAGAGTTCCATCAACATGTCTTTCTCCAGCAGCTACGTAAACAAAAAACCCTTCTATTTATTCAACCCTTATTTACTGTAGGTAAAAAATACATTCCTCCTCTTGCACTTAAAAAAACTTAACTGACCATCATCCATTTTCATCCTCTATCTCTGTCTCTTTCTTTCTCAGCCATGCTAAATATCTAAAGAAAGATGGTGTAGAACAAAAACTATCTACAGTGTAGTGTCTTCAGCCTGAATGTGGAAACAGATGAGAGGTACATTTTTTGCTCATACACACAATCTATAGTAATCGTCTCTTCTCTCTCGATGAGTAGAGGGTATATTATTAACATCATGGTTTGATGAACACAAATGTATACACATTACATACATAGAACACACACACATCTACTGATTCCAAGTCTCAATCTTACGAGAGACATCTTATTATCACTATGCGGGGAATATTCAAAGGAAGTAACTCAAAAATACAACTTCCCGTCCAAGTCCAGCCATGCAAATGCTGTAACCATACACAAACAGACCTCATCGTGGAGAGGAGGAAGAAGAGGTAGGGTAGAAAATATCTGTATCCTGTCTCGCCTTTTTTTATCCCAACACAACACACACACACAATACGACCAACAAACTTCAAATCACTGCCTCATCATCATCAGCTTTAGTATCCCTGCACGTACACACAGAGAGAGGCTCCACAGATTTATTATAATTTTTTCCCTCCCTCCCTCTCTGAATATCATTGTACATTGACAAAATTCACCAAGGGAAAGTTACGACGCTAATTTTGTGAATGAAAGAGAGTTTCTACAATTTAGCGACTTTTTTTCACTATTATTGAAATGACTGACTGTACTACTTTCAATATTAAAAAAATTACTGTACAGTACGTATGATATACACTGCACACAACAAATATATAAAAACAGAGTACTAATCATATTTCCAGGAAGTGCATATTAAGTGATAACGGACTTTTTTCTTAAACAACTTGACACATTTTGGAGTGACATTTTATTATTGGAATTAGTTTTTTATTGATGAGAAAACTCGCAATTCCTCAAAATAAACTCATTTGCATTAATAATGGTAAGGTTATTTCTATATATGCAAGTCAACATTTTCTCCTGAGCAACTAATCTCGCCCACGGCGCATTGCACCCATAAACAGGAAAAAATAGTGACATTTCAAGAGAACAATCAAAATTTTGCAAAAGAGTATGTCTCTTAAAATTAATTATTATTGTTGTGAACAAAACGATTGAATTGCTACCACCATAAATCTTACATGACGATGATTTCTCTCTCTCTCTCGCTTATATGGATCATTCCTTACTGAATTGAGTCACCCAATGCTTTTTTATTACCGCTTCATTAACCTCTTGGAAAACGAAGTACCATCATCAACTGATGATGAACAGGGTTTATTTATTTTGAAGACATACATATGGTATGTTCAAATGTGTGTATGATGATGGTTCACCCTGTTGCCAATGTATCCCGACCTTGCCGTGCGTAATTGTACAACGTGGGGCAACGCATATTATTACATATTTCTTGAATGTCTTGTTTTTAGGCATACTCGTTCAAAATGAAGCAGCAGCTCAAGATAATGTACAGTCTGCACAGTAGTTCAAATGTTGATACGGAGAGGATACTCAATTCAAACTTGAATTCGAAGTTCTAGCATGATGTAAGTACGACGATTGCATGTAAAACTTGATCTCATGATTCAGTCATGAAACGGGACTCCAACGTTATATCGTCGTATCCTATCCTACTTGCATTCAGCAACAGGGTCCTCTCTCTCAAGACAATAACATTATTACATATAGTCAGTCAGAAGACCTTTTAGCAATTCTTTCGAACCTCTCCCCTCCATCCAACTTTGATTCCCTGTAACGATTGACTGTTATGGTTTCTTAGACTAGCGTCACCCCATCGTTCACATTAGATTTATGTAACCAACTTTTACTCATTATAATATATAATCTACATGCAAATACCATGTCAGCCCATCCATTGTGTATAGATTAAGATCCGCAAAAATAACCTAGTCTACCTACAACTACTTCAGGAAACCCCTACACAATCCGTAATACCAAGCACTTTACTTTTGTTAATTTTCTATTACAAAAGGAACTTTTGTAGTAACAACGTCACAATGGTATACAAAAATAACTCCCTTTTCATTGAGCCTTCGTTCAATGATGTCTAACAATATGAATGTCATCTGTACGTTTGGACTCCCCAAAAAACTGAGTCAAACAAAAACTACTCCATTTTAACAATTTGATTAAATAGCAACGATTAACTCTCATGTGAATTTCTTGCTCCATATTCTACATTACATTGGAAAATTTGTATGTGACAATATTATTGTAATCATTCAAAGAGTCTTCAAGTTACTGTCCTATACTTAAATGTGTAGGAGGATTGCTCAAAGTGATATATTATTAGTATATCAAGATTGACCCAAGTACCCAATTTCCCAACGCCGAAGGCGGAGTAAACGGCTCGTTAGATGATGAATGAGTTAAAAACTCATCTAGGAGAAGGAGGTATGCCATGCCAGCTGCTCTTGCCCAGACATATCAAATAAATTTTTTTTAAAAACCAGTGTCATTCATGTTCCCCTGCTGTCGATACTTTACTTAGTACAAGAAACAAAAATACTGTACAAACTGTGGAGAAAACTCGTTTATAGCTTACAATGTGGCTTTATAATATTACTCCCAGTTTAATTTAAATCTAGCATCACAAAATATGGAAAACATAGGTGAATTGAGTAATGAAATTTGTCAAATAAAAACGTTTCAACTGAATCTGAACATGAAATATGATGATGACAAAACAAATATCAAATTGGTAGCAGAGAGAAGAGTCTGAGTCTACCTTCCCAATAGTTAGGTATTTTTAAAAAAATAAAAAATGCTCAAAATGAAAACATGTACATTACCTTGTCGATAGAAATATTTCCGATAATATGTGGCTCCAAGATCAACAGCTTCCAAGCTTGTTTGACGACTTGGTAACTTAGTATAGGGACAAGAACCAAGGGTCCAGTGTGTTGTTCCTGAACTCCATTCCAACAAAGACAGTCCACGGGCTTGTTGTGGCCGGTGTAGTGAACCACCATCCCAAGGACTATGTCGATTTGAATTTCCTCGTCCCAAACTACAAGAGGCTGAGTTATCCACAATCCCACGATGGCCAATATTTGATCCAGATGATGTCATATGATGATAATTTTGTCGAAGTGCTCCACTAGTAGATTTATTTGATTTGAAACGAGTGAGACACACTACCCGTTCTTCTTCTCCCCCAATCTCATTACGGAAGTACGGACAGCTTTAATAGAAAACAATTAGAAATTTTAATTCATAATCAAATCATCGCTAATTAACATATTCTGGCAAGCCAGAGCAGTAACATTGCGCTTAAATTTATATTTATTTACACAGCAAGGTCATTACATAACACATTCCTTTCTTTTCAAAATAAGTATGCTATCTAATATAGCACAGACATGACTGTCTTCCCTCTTCGGTCTGTTGATTTAAATCATGTAGTGACAAAATTAGCTTTACAGGATGAAAAAAACCAAGTCACGAACTATTCTAGTTACACAAAAAAAAGAATCTGGGTTTAGATAATTTTTAGTTACAAATCTTACATGCAGAGACCAGAAAGCAGCAGACGCACACAAACACATTTACATATTTAGGAACAATCACTAAATTTAGTGATATACCTGAAAAACTTAATTGTAAGTCAAACAACAAATTGGAGGGTGGCAAGTCAGAGAAATGACAAAGTCAGTGTGAGTATTTAAAAATAGTACAAAAACAATGATAAACGATTATCCAGTTTTCCTTCTCTCTCACACAAAAAAATTGAGTTGGGAAGAAGAATGAGGAGCAGAGTAAGTCTTTGGGTTTTTCTCAACCATGAAATGAAGGGGAAGACAAAGGGTGCAAAAGTATACAAGGCATTTATTGTCTTGTTTCTCTGGACGACTCTCGTATAAAATAGAATATATCTACTACAGTGATTGTAGTAAGTAAAAGTACACTTGTTTTTCATCCTCAACACGTTTCTTTCAGTGCTCATTAAGGACTTTACTTTAGCTGACAACTGCCAACAATCATACTGTGTACACAAACTACAAACTCGGAGTCTAGAATTCAAACTGTAGACGATGACATTAATCTTGACTTGAATTGTCTAACCAACGTTTCTCTCATCCCTATTATTGTTAATCTTCTTTTTCTGTCTCTCTCTATTTAATCCTTCTAATCAAAAACCATTACAACACACAAACACACACACACATAATGTCTTAGTACTTTCAATTATAACAGAGTTTAGACACACACAATGCAATCCACTGGATTGCATGGGGAAAGAAATGGTTCGATGATTTTTTCATCCTTTTTGTTACTTTTAAACTGTACCCTTTTTTCATAAAAAACACTGTGATGCACTGCAACCCACTTTTCTAGTCAGTACAGTAGTCAGTCCGCACAGTCGTCTTTGTCATCATTGAGCTAACTCAAATTCTCCAGGTTCATTTCATTTTCCTCAAGAAAAAATCATCATGTCATCACCAATTTACTTTTGTTGTCGTTCTATTTCATATTATAACTACTGGTAACTACACTACAGATAGAAATGACCAGCATTTACTATTAAATTCTCCTCGTCATAATACTAGTTCAAGTGCAAATACATTATTCAATATAATTTCCCTCAAATTACCTTGAAACACTTCAAATAAAAAAAAGTCCATCAACACGACAGTAAAATTTTAGTCTATGTTTACTTAAGTAAACCTATTACACTAGCAAAGTACAAGTAGACAACTAGTAGTGAGTAATAAGCAGTAGATCATCATCATTATGATATTACACCCACATATTGAAATTGTTAAACACTCTGTGTATACATTAGTAATTTACGTAGACTAATAGTGCCACTGAGACAAAAGTGAGTGTACATTTACAAGTCAATATTTATATGAGCCAATCAAGGTAAAATCATAATCTAACCATCAAAAATGCATGCGAGTCTCTCGTGAATTAATATACCCGTTTAGAAATGGCATGCAATTTCAATGACTTTGACTTTTTACACGTTGCTGAATCCCCTTCCTTCAAGAGATTTGAACATCATTCATACATTGTATTAGATACTCAATATAATACTGCATAAATGACAGAAACAAAATGATTTTACGTCGAACTGTATCTCTCAAGAGACTATGGACAGGATTGGAATAAAAAAAATCTCATCAATTTCAATATTATCACAACAAAATGAGAATAGGATGAATGGCTACGTACACGATGGTGGTATCATTACAGTTGGTCCCGAACGAAAAACAAAAAAGGAAGATTTTTTGTCCGACAAAATGATGTACGTATAGAACGCCAAGGATCATTATGTCAAATACAGATATGGCGCAAGCTATAACTAACCGTCTCTCGAGACTGAGTAAAACGGTGAACATAAAGTTAAGTGTTGAACAAGTCCTAGTCCCACAAAAAAAACAACCCATACCAAGATGAGAGAAGATTTAATATCATCCCTCTCCCACTCTTTGTGTACAAAGATTTGTACTTTGCACAAGGAGACAAGAACAGACTTGCAATACAATGCCTTACGTCTCTCCAATACCCACTATACACCAACCAAACCTACGTAATGTTATACATACAGACTCTCGCAATCCTCCTCAAGCATGTTGAATAGTCATCATATAGAGATACTTCAGCACGAGGCCGGATCTTGCTATTCACTCTATGTAATATGACTGCACCTACCTCCTCCTCCTCTGTCTCGTGCTTACCTTACCTACCTTTAAAATCGAACAATTCAAACCGATCCACCCTCCCTTTTTTGACGAATCTCTTCTATATCTTGCATTGCATCCCAGCGAAACCTTCAAGTACAGGCGAGTATAACCATGATGATGATGATGATGATGTAACAGAGAACACCACACACACACTTATCCATTATTATTATATTATACGCCACAGAATAGGCGAATAGGATATACATGATAGATGTACGAGAAACTTGAACTACGACTTTTGAGTATTACATGACTGAACAAAACCCTGCCTCTTGAAAAATTCGCATAGCGCCGAAGGGCTCGTAGAAGATTGAAAAGAAAGACAAAGCAGGCAGGCACAAGTTCAAGTCTTCAAAGTCAAACACACACACACATTAGTTTGTCCTTATCAGAATATGCACATGTTCCACGACGCACTTATACTGAATCACTTTTTGTAGTTTACATTATTATGCATCTCTCAAATAATAAATCCCACAAATCTTCTGCTTGTACACATTATTATGGCCTTTT
The DNA here is from genome assembly GCA_009870185.1 of Pygmarrhopalites habei. Lineage (NCBI taxonomy): Eukaryota > Metazoa > Arthropoda > Collembola > Symphypleona > Arrhopalitidae > Pygmarrhopalites > Pygmarrhopalites habei. The sequence goes on along the minus strand of WJFB01001483.1, from coordinate 20,687 downwards.
CAATAGTCTAAGAAAACATTCTGTGCATTCTTCTTAAAAAGTTTTACACTGCATAATTCATGTAGCTATTACAAAAAAATGCGCGAGAGTAGATCTTGGATTATAATCCGCATCACAAAAAAGCCGCAAAATGAATATTACAAATAAGAAAACAAATTAACAATTGACTTACCTCAATACTAAATGATTTGAATTGCCATCCCCCAAGTCGGGATCATCAACTGGAAGAAGGTCAAGACTAGGATTGTCACTACTACTATTCAAAGAAAGAGCTTTTCCTTGAGTCCCAGCAATGTCATTCAACGAAGCACTGGGTGGTGTGGAGATTCGGTGGCCTAATGAAGCGGCAGAAGCCCCTGTTGTCGTATTTCTCCTTTTGGACAATAAACCCCGGAGTCGAAGTCCAGAAGCATAGGAAATATTTGCAGACACGCTTTGGCAGTCATAGTGAGCAAAAACCCGTCGCCTGTATCGTTCCTCCATACACATTCCCTGTCTCAAAAGAGGTTTGCCGAAACTACTACTACTATTACTACTACTGTCCCCTCCTTGATTCTGATTTTCTCCTGTACTGTGATCCCCACTCGAAGAGAGCACATCAAATTTCACTGCCTCCGGAAGACTCTTTGTATTTCCATTATTTCGGGATGTCGTCGAATTTCCTCTCAACTTTCCAAACCGAAATATTGATGCTTCCGTCTTACTTGAACTCGTGGATGATGATCCACTTCCTTTACTCCCCCCACCACCATCTGTTTGTGTCATCCCGGAAGAAGAGGAGGATGATCCTAATTTCTCTTTGTGCTCCCAAAGTTTTTGAAATTTTAAACGAAGACGAGGACTTGCAGTCTCCCTTGCACTCACCGTCTCCATTGTACTTCCTCCTTTACCAGCCTTACTACTGGAAGATGTGCTCTGTGATCCAATAGAATCATTCAGGTTTACATCGAATGAACCCCTTCTATCCCGACTCATTGTCGACGCAACCAGGGACAAGAAATGACCCGTACTATTATTACCGAGGGAACTACTTCGTTCACTTTTTACACTACCACTCCCTGAACCACCACCACCACCACCAGACAAAACGTCAATGGATCCATGACTTCCAAAATCTTTTCGTCTTGTAAAACAACCCGTGTATGTACTCTGCTGTTGTTGTTGTGACTCCTGTTGATGATGCGGATGAACATGTGAGGACAGTTTTCCTCCACCCAAAGAAGCTCTTTGATGATGATAATAATTTTCACGATCCAACAAGTCTAAACTACTATTACTTCTATAGAGGGCTAGTCGAGGTCCCGTTTTTGAATTAACACCCAAATTCCCCGGAGAATTTTTATTGATAAATGAGGAACTACAACTTTTCCCTAATTTATTTGGGGAACTACGAACTGTCACAACAAAAGGATCCACATCCTGAGTTATGACGGGCACTACTATTGAGCTTCGATCATGAATAAGGGTGACCGGTGGAAGACTCGTTGTTCCAACATGACCCGACTCATGACCACTATATTGCTGTTGTTGTTGTCTTTGTGGTTGTCCATAATGAGATGATTGTTGAAGCTCCACTTGTGTTGAATATTCTAAATTAGTCTCATTCCTTTTGTGCCCTCCACCACCAGTGGACACAATGTAGGCTGAAGGTGTGGGTGTTGTGGTGAGGGGTAAGCTCTGCTCTTGAATATTACTCACACCGGACGACCGAGGAGGGACATTACTGGAAGACCGTGAAGAAGTGTTCACATCCAGAGAACTATTCGACACACTCATTGGTGCGGTGTTGCCTGGCTGGACAAAATCAAAGAAAGAATCATCCACAACTCTTTAACTCAGGAGGAGAGGGCCAATAGAAAACAAACGGGGGTCATCTGTAAAATTAAAAAAACAAATAAATATTAACAACATGTTTATCATGTCCACATTAATTCATTTTGAAAAACTCGTCAAATTTGACGAGTTAGCTGCATAACAAAACCATATTTGTCAGAAATATAAACTCAAATTCATTCCAAAATATGACTTTTTAACCTGCTCCATTCCGTGTATGTAAATGTGTGTGTATGACACTGTATGAAATGACTTTTATGAGAGTGGAAGATAAACTGAACCTATACATGGCAAAGAGTTGCTTAATGAGAAACCAAAGGTGTGAAACAAACTTTGTTTACCTAATATGTATATTTGATCTTTCAAAATCCGTACACAACATAGAAAAAATGTTCAACCATCCTATTTAATAGAATTTATGTGTATAAACTGGACATGGGTCTAGCTACCATACAAAGTATTCAATATTGAGACATTTTAACAATTCAAACTGTAACGTTGTTAGAGAGGTAAATCTAAGATTTGTTGTAGCTTCTTTTCTTTATTATTATACGACCCAAGTTAAAACTACATGTAGTAAATTGTAACAAAAGACACACACAAACACGCAAAGTGTGTGTCTGTGTGTACACAACCTTATTCAATGCAATATAAAATGTTTTTTTATATGTAGGCCATGGTATAGTCCCTATCATCATCGTACTCAAGAACTTGGATTGTGAGTTCCGCCCCAATTACCACTCATAACAATAATTAGTTTTCTTACACTACAAAGACCAATAATTACACAACTAGATTTTTCTGTGACTCTATAGTTTGACTCCCGCCTCCTCCTCCTCATATAATGCTTTTTTCCTTCCGCTAAACTGCTACTCACACAATGGAAAAATCCTTCAATATAAAAAAGTCACACAAAACAGTACGTCACAACAGTACTACACAAACACCCCTGTGTACCCCATTTTTACACAACAGAGGAGAATAGAATGAACGGGATTTATACGTGTCTGTATTCTGTGTCTGTGGACGAGACGAGCTAGATGAACAAATTCGCGGTTTCTATGCTTAAATTGCCTTTTACACATTTGCCCTAAGAAACCCATGACCATAAAAGGTAGTCTCCATCATCATCATCACTTTTAATAATATTGCCATCATCTTGGATAGAGAAGAATAGAGTACAGAGAGAACGTCTCAAACACATTAGACAAATCTTCTTACACTCTTTTATCTTCTACAATCTTCTGTCCACCGTATGGTGACAATTTATTTGACCATATTTTCATATTTCACATATATCCATTGTTTTCCCTCAAAATATTCCACCTCTATAATTGTCGATCAGACGAAAGAATGAAACAGTGTACTGTCGAGAAAGCTCTTGAGAAATTAAGAAAAATTATACAATTTTTTTAGCTGTACGAAGGATACATTATTTCACAAAAAATTCATGGCACCCATCCATAATCAGAGTGTAGAAGCTTTACAAAGTAAATAACACATATAGTGTGTTTTGTTGGCAAAAATGTATATAATTAATATAATAGAAGTGCCTACATAAAGGGTACATTATATAATGGCTACATCCGATGCTATAAGATGAGAGTATGTGTATGTGCAATTATCTCACAACCAGGATGGGGAGATAGAAGGATTAATGTTGTTTTCTTACACAGAATGTTACAACAAAGAAGAGTTGGTCTATATACGCACAACACGTACACACACACAAGGGATCAGTGTACATATGGATGGAGCACACAACAAACTCCCTTCACCATGATATATTAGCTCGACTTTAAAGTTGATTTAAAATTTACTTTTAAACAGTTGTTGCACCAAACAGGGCGCCACCTCCACTCCCCTCTCTCTTCCTCCCAATGTGCCTTAAAAACAACAATTCTCATACAAGTTTGTAAACTCCTTCGTTTGTTCTTGAGAAAACTTTTTTTCCCTCAATATCCGGTGGATTACCCCCTCCCTTCTACATACCTACACATGCATGTACATATGTATATACGTGGTAGGCACGCAGATTGCAATTGTATGTACCCAAAAGAAAGATTTTTTTGTTCAACCTCAAAATGCAGTAAATAGCGTATACACTTGAACTGGACTCAATAAAAATATGACACGAGACACCAAAAAATACCATAGGGAGTAGGAACTAACTCTAAAAGAAATGCCAAACTAAAGGATTTGACCGTTCTCGGATTTTGTCACAGAAAAAGGTTGCCAATATACTATTACACTATTCTACACAATACATTTTTTGTGTCCCATCATCACTACTATCATATACACCCAACAATATATTCTATTCAAATTCATAATCGAACGTAGCACGTACATTGTATTCTACACATAACATTCTTGTCCATTAACTTGTTACAATTTTTCAAAAGAGAATAAAAAAAGAACATAAGCAACGAAAAAAAACCTCAAAAAATGTTCAACCTCATACTTTATTTATTAGCTTGTTTCCTGACCGCGTTGGTGCTGACAAATGGCTCAACATATTTAGTCATGGTATTTATATCCGAGCGAACATGTCCCCCCTCTTAGGAATTGAGAAAAAGGAAATTTATCATGAATTGTGAATAACAGAAAATATAAAGGTGTTGGATTTTTCAGAAAAAAACATATAAATTACAAAATTCAAATTATGTTGTAGAATCAAGTAAAATTGTTCTCTCTCTCTCACACAGTTCTTCATTACAACAAGTTTTTCCAAATGAACACGACTCAACATAGGTAGGTACGCACATACATGTTTAGTCTTGCACGCGTGATCCCAAAACAGAGTCATGTCCTTATAGCTTGAGAAGAAAAAGCAGAGGAAAAAAAAAAGATAAATAAAAAGTTTGAACAGGATAAAACGTTTCACTCCAGCAAGTGTTCGTCATACTAAAATGAATGCATTGGATTTTACGTACCTATGTAACAATATATGTAAAAATGTACAACTTAACGCTGATGCTCCTAGGCATTCTAACGCAAGACACATCATCATCATCTTGACATTTTTTGTTCATAAACTTGCAACTAACATTATTTTAAATTATTTCCGTCACAAGAAATGCTTGAATGTGGCTTCTTCTTCTTGTGAGAACAAATAGTGGTGACCACCGTTCTAATATTAATAGCTCTCCTTTCACACACCCTAAACTCTTTTCCTCATGTTCCTCTCATGTAAATACTAAAAGTTCTATGGACCATAGACTATGGTAGTGATGAAAGGTGTTGTTGTTGTTTTGTATACATCTTTCTTTCATCCTTCCCGTTTTAAATAGTCTTTTTATTGTATTCTCCTGCTTGTTATTTTGTCACACCAAGTTGAAAAAATTGAACCGAAAAAAATTCATTCTATTTGTGAGTTACAACTTACAAGTACTATAATGTCCGTGTCGATCACACAAGTCTTTACATTTTGAAAGCGATACTCTGTCATGTTGTAGTTTTGGGTAGAAATTAAAAACAAGGCAAGTGAAATCCCTGTAGTAGAAGCTACACCATGTCATGTCTATAGTACTACAATTCTCATTATCACTAGATGATATGTCCTTTATCAGTGAATGGATGTTTGTAGCTTTAAGGAAAATGAACGGACGAAGAGGTTGCATGAACCCAAATACAATGACCACACATCAACTTAAACACAAAATATACGAAGCAGTTGACTTTTTGTACTTTATCATTGAAAAAACGAGATATTTTTCATGTTGCCGTCTGTTGTATGATCTGAAATATATTACATAGTATTTTGTACTACATACTTCCATGTACACATAAAAGTAAAAGATTCGGCCTGGTTCTAAAAGGGAATTCTTATTGATACAATTTATGTACGTACTGTGTGTACACAAATACGTAATGTTTGTATGTCCTTTCCCTGAGTTTCATTATCATTGTGACAACACCATTCAACACATACTAGTTCAAATTAAACTGAAACTGAAAACTGGATTTCTCAAACTATGTAATCTTCATTCTTATTCCTCGAATTCTGAGGATACAAAACTAAACTTTGAATGATTTAAAGGTAAAGTGTGTGGTCTAGCCATCATTCATTACCCACTTCCTATTTCGTGTCTTTTTATTATAAAGTTTCGTCATGAGCAAGACTTGAACAAATATATTATATTTCAGACGACATTCAAACGCGGTTCGAGCAAAAATAAATCCTAGTCTTTCATAATAAATAAAATTATACCTATGTCTCAGCAAGTTTGAAATCAAAAAAGTGAAGATGTATAATGAAGTTGACATTCTGTATAAATTGGTTTCCTTACTCATGCTTACCTATTACTCATCACTGACCAACAAAACAATTGAAAAGTTTTAAAAATGGTTCATATTACAAATAGATGAGAAAAAAGTGTTTCTCACTGACATTCTTTTTATCTACATGTATGTAATGGATTGTAATGGTATTAGCTCACAAGAGATGACTGCGATGGTGCAAAAGAAATGAGTATGGTCAGAGAAAAAACAGAGTTTAGAAACAGTTGAGCCCAGAAAAACGGCTGACCAATACAGAATTTGTAACTCCATGCTACTGCTGTGTGTATGCACTATATGTATGCACACTATTCAGGTTGTGACTTGGAGCAGTAAACTGTAGTACATATGAGATATATGTTAAGAAGATGGAAAAAACGTATGTACACTCAATTTTCTATATAATATATAGAATCGCAAAAAGAGATACATCGTCATGCAGAGTTCCTGGGGCCTACCTTAGTTCAGTTCACTCACTTTATGTATGTGAAGGCTATTATTTAAAATAAAACATTATGTAAGTAGTAGGTAAGAAGATGATTTCTGTCTGGAGGTAACTTTACAAGAAATAAAGAGAGAGAAAGAGAGAGAGAATTCACGTGGGAAAAAGTGATGGTAAACGTAAAGAGCTGGTAAAGTTGTTACGCTATAATATAATGGATATTCATCAATACTAATGTCCACGTTAAATAATTCCCACAGTATAACAAACGGGTAAAAGACTTGGAAACATTTTTCTCATCCAACTTGAACAATATTATTGTCTACCATATTTTTTTAAATATTTTTTTCAAAAAATATAATGCGAGGAAAGACATCACATGGGTTACCTAACTCAGTGACATTGACTTGCATCTTTTCATCAAATGTTTATACATTTTTTCATTAACATTTAACCGAATATTTTTCTCAACACACACTACACATAATGTTAATGAAGATTTCATAGGATATACAATAAGTAAAACACAGAGGGGAAAAAATGGTGTAGTTTTATTTTGCAAGAAATATATTTACTGAATATGGAGAATATTATAACGATCGGTTACTTAGAGGTCACATTATTAGAGCCACTATAGCTCATTATATTAAATTCCACGTTCCGTGATCCCACCTGATGTTGTTGCTCGTCTGACTGTTAAAATAGGTATCCTTCACTCAACATGTATATTTAAACTGCTACTACACACACACAGCATCACTTCAATTTTCACGCCACTGGAATTCCTCTCAGTTCGATTGTATTTAGATAGCTCTTGGCAAAACATGAATTGCGATACTTAATTCTCAAAATGAAATTAACACAAGACAATGGGAAACAGTGGAATAAATAGTAATTGTAGAGAAGAGGGAATAACTACAGTCATACCTTTTTGCAAGCTTCTAATAATAATATTACAAATGGTTGACGATCCTAGCTATTTATATCAACGCCTTAGGATTGTATGATATCCTGCTAATAAATTACTATAATGACTGATACATTTTTAGAATTGTAATGGAATAATATCCCTCGATTAATATGTAAATGTATAGGTCAGGTACACTCAACACTATTATTTTTTAGAAAAATATGCGTGGCTAGTATTGAAAAATGCAAGTGGTAACTGACCATCAACTTTGATCTTTTTTTTAAAAAAAAAACTGAAAAGGATCATTCTACAATATCTTCTGCCCCTTTCCAACACACATACACAAATAAAAACGAGAAAATACTGTGAAACTTATTGCACTACATGAAATTGAATACATGTCGATTCGTGCTGTCCGAATATTTCTATTTATGCCTTGGTAATACAGTCACTAAAACCTCAGCCTTGGTTGGGACAACAACAACAAATCACATGAACAGGAAAACCAGATGTTGGACAAACAAAAGGAACACGTGTATGATCTGTAAATGATGAACTATGACTGAGTTCATAGGTAATTCATAGCAAAGTAAGTACGTGTGTGTGGATGTATACGAATTCTCCAAATAATTCCATGGTAAATGCACAAAATGATGGCAGAGCTAATTACAAATTCTGAGTAATATATCTTTACCCTGTCATGTCTTAACCTACACATACAGGTAGAGACTTGAAAGGGCAGATAAATATTTTAAAAGAAAAATAATAAAACTCATAATATAATAATTTCGTTACTCCACGATTCTCTATGTCAGTGTGAGTGAGCACAATGTACAGTGTGTGTGTTAAATAATCTTTCACTATTACGTACAGTACCTAGTTTTTACTAGCGTGAACACGGAATTCAAAGCCCTGAGCTATTTTACACACTACAATTTTGCTTGTGCAGTGATATTCTTTTTTGGAGAGAGAGAGAGGGAGAGAACACTTTTAGACATGCTTGACAAAATCTTACAAAAAACAAAAAATCTAGTCTCTGAGAATAAGACTAGAGTACCTCATGTACAATTATAATATAAGTATTGTAGAAGTGGCTTCAAGAGAGTGTATACTCACATGAAATGATATGGTGGAAGCGGACGTGAGAACGTAAGGATATTGCAAATAATATCTGCTCTGACTGCAAGTCTACTTTATTCACTTGTGTACCCTATATGAGAAATAAGGAGATCTTTTTATGACTCATTGACTACATACTGTATATACATATGTCATATACCACTATATACTTACTTGAGAATGTTTCATATTATTATATACTAAAGTTAACTGAAGCAGTACAGTACAACGAGTCTGTGAAGGAAACTTAATAATGGAATACTGATGATGATGAGAAGTAACGTAGTCGAGATTATTTTTTTCTTCAATTCTTAAAGGTTCAATAGCAAGGTAGGGAAAGACTACAGGGGCAAATAAAAAAACAGAAAATTCACTAGATCTCAACAGGGTGGCCACGTTAAGCCAACGAGCCATTCATTCAAATTTACACCATCAAAATGACATTGCATTCTACACCTCATCACAACAACCTACGTACAAGATAGAATTTTTACAATCATCACACACACACACTTCAAGTGATTCATGTGGAATGAAGTCACTCATTGTGGACACACCACATTAGAGTGTCTTAAGTACCAAAATAATAATAAGCCATGATCAAAACCCATATACGACTACGACACTACGACTAGCATATGATTGCATTCATATTATTATATTTTGAACTCTATAAACCCACTGTACTAATATTAATCCTACTCTTTTTGAAGGTTTCGGCATTGACGAGGTGAAAAAGACGAAAGAGCTTCCTTAACAAACAATCAATTGTACCAAAATATAGTAGTAGGAGATGTAGTGGTGGTGATAGCAGACAGAGAGAGTACAGTCATCATGACAAATATACACATGTAGACGTTTTAGGAGAGAAAAAAAATGATATGGATTTCCTGCTCAGTCAGATTAAAGTAGTTGATAAGAAGGTTTGGTTCCATCATCATGTAGTTCAACTCGGCAGACAAAAAAAAGAATGAGAGAGAGAGAAAAATTTTTTTCAGCTCAATTATCCCATGGATTTTATAAAAGAGAAGGATGTGATTACGCAAGCAACAGACTTCCAGTAAAATTGCATTGGCAAAAAACCCCTTAAACTGCCCCTCCTCGAGAGCACACTAATCTTTTGCCTCGACAGAAAGAGAGAGAGAGATGGATCTATCATAACAAAAAAAAGGTTTTGCTGTGCATCTGGGAGTATTACACACCACGATTGAAGATTATATTAAAACGACAAAATAAGAGTCTACCACATTTTCCTCCTATACATGCTATTCCCCATTCATTCATTTTGCAACATAAATACTATTAGGAATTTATGTCCTATGTGAGTGAAGACTGTTGGATGTAAACTTTGTTAAATGTCAAATGATGGACATTAGTACATATATCATGATAATTTTTATAAATATTTATCTAGTTCAAATTCGGTCTAATTCAATTTTAGTGACATTTTTATAATAATTATTACGTGTGTCTCATATGTGTAGTTCATGCGGTGTGTGTATTATTTTTATTCGAGTCAAAGAGAGTCAACAAAAAAATCGTGCTTGTTTTAAAAGTCTCTCTCTCTCTCGTTTTCCCTTTTTCATATGCTCAAATAAAAATGTCGATTATTTAGTCTACAGTGAAGGCCAAACTGAAAAACACATTTGGTTTTAAAACTTTTAAATGCTCAAACTGAGTATGTACAAGGTATATGTAGATATGTATGTATGTATGTATGTAGTACAGCCAGAGGCGGATTCATTCATAGAATTCAGCAGCATCCTGCTTCCTCCCCAAGAGAGAAGAAAAAAATTGGTATAAAAAAATAGTTGAATGTAAAACTAGATAGATTTTGAAGAGAAAAAAAAAACTTTTACCTTCTTGTATGATCCATACTCTCTTTGTAAGAGACTGTTCTATTTTTCATTTTGTATGTTGTCACATTTTTTTAAAAAAATGATAAACTAATGTAGTTATATTTTTGTCACTGAACAATAATAACACACACGGTCATATTTTAAAATCTTGACCAAAAAATGAATAAATTGTATGTCACTACAATAAAAGTATCATGTAAAATATTTGAAACACCAAATAAAAGAATAAGTGAGCACAGGATTCAAAGGGCAGTCATCATTTTCTTAAAATCCAAGTATTAGTTTTCACACTATGTAGTCCACATTTTAAAAAAAGTAAACAAAAACACTCAAAACTTTTTGTCTTCACTTCAAAAATCCCAGTCACACACAGTAATGAGAAGTAAAATTCTTATCCCAACTCGTCGTCACTGAATAAAATCTTCTCAAAAAAGACACAATCAAACAAAGGCCATGTCACAAATAATAAAATCTTGTAAAAAAATTTCTCTCTCCCCTCCTCCGCACACAACAAGTACCTACAAGAGAATGAGAGATTGAAATTGAATGAAGGCTGCGAGTCTGTCGCTAGATTTAAGGAGAGGGGCATTCTGTGACCATAGACTTTGGAAAATGGAATTTTTGACTTTTTCATTGTTGAAGTAAGGTCACCAATGTCAATTATAAATGTCAGTTAAATAATTACGGTTACATTTTTAAAAAATTAAATATAATTAGTCTAGGTTCTCCGTTTTAAACAAGGGGAAAAATGTTAAAAATATTCATTTTTTCTTTTGACAATAACCAGAACAAGACCTTCTAAATGATCCTAGAGGAATCCAATAATTATCTTGCATGATTCATTAGACATTCTCTCATTAAGTTGAGGACTTAATTTCACAAAACTCAATTTCCAGTCAAAGACGGGTGCCTTTGAGACCATCTACACTGTAGGTTCTACAGACGATGATTCGTGGAAAATAAATTCAAATATCCTCGAGAAAAAAATTTATCTCTCTCGTGCGGTTCAGTCTTGACTCATTTAAGTAATTGAAGGTTGTTAATTATACTTACGTGTGATAAGACTTCATCTTAAAGTCCTCCACACCTGAGGTTCAACTCTACAATTTTATTTTACAAATGGTTTTGAATATACAACATTTCTTTTCATTTCTTTCTATTTCTCTTCCTGGATTTCAGGTCAAAATGGTTAAAATTGAAGACGTGACCTCGGAGGAAGGGTCACAAACAAGACGACGAAATGTTGGAGACCCACCGACTGACCAACAACCTAACGATGATTCTACGGAAGTCGTCAGCGCTGAGACTGAGGCACCACCTGAAAATGAAGTTAGTCATTTAGACTTTAATTTACACATTTTTCTTGTTAAATATTGATCTCATTAACTTTTCTGATTTTTTATGATTAATCCAATAATCTTTTTTTTATGAAGCTGTCATTTGATGAACAAGTTAATCGAACAAGAGAACACTTCCAACCAACGAGAATGGAAAAGTTTATGGCAATTGTCAAGTCATTAATACTTCGGGCATTGGTAATAACTTTGTAAAATGAAATGAATTGGGATTCTCTAAATGGATAACAAGAAATTTACACAATAATTGGTTTTTTTCTCCTCCAAATTATTTAGGTAATATATTTCATAATGACATTCATTAGAGGTAGGTGAATAATACTTCATCTAGTGTTACTTTCATCTTTTTCCGTACTCCATTAGCTAATTATGTTAAATTAGTTAAATCAAGCTAAACCTTCTCGTTTTAACAGGTAGCTCCAATAAACCAGCAGTTACAAATAGTACTTCTGGAGAACCAGCCCCAGCTAGTCTGGCATCTTCAAATATATACCCCAACGGAACTGAGTTTGTAAGACCTTTCACTAATATCCATCATCAATTCCAATTGTGCCATTCCAATAGTAATTGAGTTGTTTCTCTTTTTGTCTCTTTGCAGGACATGTATGTTTATGTCTCAGAGGATATTAGCATTCAAAATTATACTAATGCCCAATTGATATGGAAGCAGGAATCGTTGATTTACGTACGGATTTAAAAAGTTTATATTAATAATTATTTTACAATATAATATGTGAAAAATGTTATAATTATTACATGCTTTTTTCAATTAGGAAGTACAATTTTCTTTACTTGTCGAGTTTTCAGTAATATTAAAATCAGGACTAGGATCATATATATTTTATGTTATTTCAAAATGTCTATCTAATATCAGGAATTACTTGGATAGTTTGACCGATTACAGCCTCTTGTTTCTACAAGTATTTCAGATTTTTTTTCTATTTGCTTCGATTACATTTTTGTACTCATAAAGTTGTCCAAAGTGACGTTTATAAAATTTAGTAATTCCTGACAGTTGTGGGTTCTTTTCCTGATTGACTCTCATTCTCACGCCTTGTGTAAGGATCTTGTAAGAATCACAAAAAGTGTGTCAGTACTATAAACTAATGAAGAGAAAATCATTTTCCAAAAACTAGTAAATCCTTACAACGTTTCCGAGTCATATCAACTCAATTCAAATATGTATTACTGTTGAATCATTCGAGTTTGTCATTGACGAGCATGAATTTATACATGATACGTACAATGCATTGATGTAAATAGGATGCTCAAACAAATTCCAATGCTTCGACAGTTCTTTGTGATACTAGATACTTACATAATGTGTATTATTCTTACAGAGACTAATGCATTACACCTTTATCAGATTAGTATGATTGAACACATAAAAAATCCAAAGTAGGTATCGTTTGTAGTGTGTGCTCAATTGAAAATTATTGATTGAATTTATTTACTTAGTGTAGATTTACAATTTATGAAATGAATTGCAAGCAGTATGTTTTAAAATTAATCTTGTTCTTGAATTATTCTTACAGGGTGACTGGAATGCAGGGCCAAACAAGTAAGTTGTTCAAGTGATGAAAGTTTATTGAGAAACTTATTCTGACTTTATTCTCACGCACCCTTTCTTGAAGTTACAATAATTTTTCCTGTTTGTTCACAGTGACGGAATTTATAGTCACAGTACCCAAGTTCGAATTTCCAAGGTAAAATTAATAAAAGACACTACTACAATGTTCTAAATCAAACTATATTTGAGTCAACAAATTATCTTCCTGTACACTGTCGAATTGGTGGTGGGTTACCTCATTTCAGTCTTCTTTAATAATTATTATTATGTCAAACTTCTTGATATCAAATCCTTTTCCTCTTCCGTACCACCTTTATTATTGAATATCATTGTACTGTTGTTGTAAATTGTCCGTCTGCCTTACGCGTATTTCTTCTTGGTGCTTAATGTATTCTTATATATTTTCCTTCTCGTTTTCTTCTCTGTGCCTGCTCGTATAATGTTGTAGGGTTATTATTATTATTCAAGCGTAATAATAAAGCCTTTTGGCATTTCGGTGTCAGCATATTGTTTCTTTTACTGTCTTTTCAATGATAATTTTTTATCTTGCCTCTTCTCTCTGCAAAAACAAGCTTCTACGACCGTTGAAAACTCTCCTACAACCTCAAAATGTGTGACTTTGTAGTAAGGTTGCTTGGTGACATGGACGAACATTAGAGTTGACAAACCTTGTTCATGTAAAAAATGTATTTTCCAGTTTCAAAAAATTCTTCCACAACCTTGGTCTCAATTGGAGTCCATAGTTACAATCTGTTTAAGCGAAATTTGACTGGAAAGAGGGATAAGGTGGACAAGACATATTAGAGAGAATCATTCTTGACCTAGAAGATATGCATTGTAAAGCTTCTTCTTGTCAGCATTATTTTTTAAAAGCCTCAAATGACCATATAGTGACAGATAGAAGCAAATGATATGTTCCCCCTTCTTCATTTGAGACAACTTTAGGGATCAATGTATACAATTTGACAAAGTATTGCACTTGTTACGAATAACGTTATTAGGGGACATGTATAAAACTTAAGTATGCGTACCGCTTAAAAGATCCCTTTTTCATAATGCCGGATTCAACTTTAATAGACAGTTGTGAACTACTGAAAACTTTTCATGTTACAGAGAAATCATATAGTAATTCTTTTGGTTAATTTACAGAAAGCCCAAAACAACGGTACAGTTTTCATCCATGTGTTCTTCGTACCTCCAGGATTTACTCCTGATGACAGGGATGACAAATATGCCAAAAGTAGAACAATTCATGGTAAGGGTTAAAATTGTTTTGAAAGTGCAACTTATATAGTTACTAACGTTTGTGGACGTGAATTTTAATTTTCGATTGTTATCTTGATTAGGTGTCAAGCAAATCAACAAGTTCAAAAAACGACGTTACGCTAAGACTCATAATCTTCTTACGGGTGAAACAGCGGTAAACAATCCCAAATTTACATATATATAGTATATAGTCAATCAAATTTCTACAGTCATTCATTTGTATAACTACAACACATCATCTATTATATTTTATCCTAATGTGTCAGGCTTCCATAGAAGAGCAAGAAAAAGCTAAAATCATGTCCTCATCCATTGAATCTCATTGGTAAGTAATTAATATTTCTGAATCGTATGGAAAAATTTTCATAAATATTTATATTTAAATTGAAATATTTCAATGAATATTTTGAACATTCTTTTAGGCATCCTAACATAACTGTCAACATTGTTGTTGATTGGACTGCATGGACAATGGGAGCAGTGCCGGTAAACTAATCTATTTTTGTCATGTTATTTTTTACTTTTTTACAATTTAGTTTACCTCACCAAGAAAATCCATTTGTTAAGATGAAACGGATTTGATCTTTCAATTAACCAAAACTAGTTTCTTTACTTAGGCACCCTTAAATGAGTATGTCAAGTTCCTTCCGCAAGAACTTAAATATCAGCCAGTTTTATTCTTCAATGGTAAGTGTATTTGTTCATAATTCATAATTTATTGTGTACAAAATTTAGTAATTTACTATAAACTTAAGAGTTTTCTCGGGCTGTTTTTAGACTATTGGAATCTAATGAAGGATTACTATCCCATTAATACAACTACCTCGTGAGTTTCCATCATAATCTACACTAATTTTGTTTTTTTCTCATTAAAATGTAGTTTGCAAATTTTGAGATTTTCATGATCATTTCAGGGTCCTACCATTGACGGTGACATTTCAACCGTTGTCCCTTTTCAAGTGGCAAATTTATGCTGCTCAGTCCATGCGAAACCAGTGGCAAGCAAATTTTATGATGGGTGATAGTAACGATGAGGAGGATCAAGATGCTTTGAAGGAAGCAATCTTGGAAACTAATCCTTATCTCTTAGGTGAGGATTAATTCTTATACCTGTTATGTTGACATGCTGCTTACTGTATTCATTTACTTACTACAGATACTCTAAATCAGTAGTAAAATTGAAATGTGTTTGGGAAATAATTTTTATGCTTTTTCATTCCCTTATTTTCTAGGTCTTACATTTGCCATTTCAATCCTCCATAGTATTTTCGAGTTCCTTGCATTTAAAAACGGTAATTTTTTTACTAATGAATACACAACTTTATTTCAATTTACATAGGCAAAGGATTGTAATAATGCAGAAAAATTTGTTTGCACCACAATTTGATATTCTTTGTATTCTTGCAAATTATAGATATTCAGTTTTGGAATAATCGAAAAAGTTTGGAAGGCCTTTCAGTGCGATCAGTGGTAAGCAACAATTTTTGTCTTCATGGTATGACAAATTTTCTTACAAAAGGGAAATTTAAAATACGATCAATCTGTATTTTCAGTTCTTCAATGTTTTCCAATCAATTATTGTGTTACTCTACGTGCTGGATAACGAGACTAACTTTGTGATCCGAATGAGTGTGTTCGTTGGTCTACTTATTGAAATTTGGAAAATCAACAAGGTGATTGATGTCAAAATCGATCGCCAAAATCGCATTTTTGGTCTCATTCCTCGTGTAGCCTTTACAGATAAGGGCTCCTATGTAAGTATTGAATCAAGACTAGTGATTGACCAGATCATATATATGTAAAATTCAAAAATTTCAATAATAAATTTTTTAATCCTTTTTTTTTAATCTGGATAAAAGGTTGAGTCCAGTACCCGACAATATGATATCCTAGCCTTTAGGTATTTGTCTTGGGTATTATTTCCTTTACTAGTCGGTTACTCCGTCTACTCCCTCATGTATGTGGAACACAAAGGATGGTAAGTGTTATTGACACATTATTAAAAGTTCATTTACACTCATTTTTGGGGTAATTAAGACTAAGTTTCTTTTCGGAATTGATACGACCAATAATCTTTTTTAATTTTATAGGTACTCTTGGGTACTGTCTATGCTCTACGGATTTCTCCTAACCTTCGGATTTATTAGTAAGCAAATAACGATATCATTGTCGTTCAAATGTTATTTGTTTAATCTCATAGTATAATTGCTGATAATTCAAATTCATTTTAATAATAATTTTTCAGTGATGACGCCTCAACTTTTCATCAACTATAAACTAAAATCCGTTGCACATCTTCCTTGGCGTATGTTGTCGTACAAATTCCTCAACACTTTCATTGATGATGTTTTTGCATTTGTCATCACAATGCCAACCATGTATCGTATTGGTAAGTTGTGAAAAAGTCTGAATTTTTAATCAAAAGAGTGAGATTTACTTTCTTTACACGGTGTTCATTTTAAATTTCCCAAAGGTACTCTGCGTGACGATATCATCTTTTTTATTTATCTGTACCAACGGTACATTTATCGAATTGATCCCACCAGAGTCAATGAATTTGGCTACACTGGGGAAATGCTAGAAAACAACAAAAAAGGACAGCAGCCACCTGCTGTTGAAGGAGATGAGAGTCAAAAGGCAATTTCGGAGCCTCCAGTCACAGAGTCAAAAGAAAAAGTGAAAACGAAGGGAGCACGACAGAAAAAAGATGAATAAGTTATAAGCCTGGCATCATTGAAGGAAGGACTGTCTGTACTGTTGTATTTAAAAAGATAATTAAAATGTTTCTATAAATTATAATGATGAGGGGTTAGAATCGTTGTTGCTGTTAACCAAATAGGGTTATGTGTGACTATTTGTTTATATATTCGTCTACGAGGAGAATAGTCGTTCATAAAGAGTCGGTCGTCAGACTTATTACACATTAGATAATATTTTAGTGTTGTTGTTCTTGTGATGCCGTTACAGTGATTTTATATTTAAAAAATGTATGAGTGATGATGACACAAATGATCTTAATTTTAGCGGTGCTTCTTTTATAAGTACATGAACTACTTTTTTCCCCTGTGTATATTGATCCATTTGATGATGTTGTACAGGCTCACAGTGCTCACACATACACACGAGAAAGAGAGGCTGTATAGCATTATTGTTGTTATTCTTCTTCTGAACTTGACAAATTTTCAAGTTAATCGTTAAGGTATAATTGAAGTGCGCAAAAAAAAGATTATAATGAAATAAAATTCTTGCCTCATTTTGGAAATCATCCTTATTGATCCGAACACTATTAATGAGACCATATAATATAATTAGCTCTAATAACTCTAGAGCGAGCATTTATTTCTTGTCCATTCTTTGTCTCTAACAAGTAAACTCGTTTCAATACATTTGTACAATATGTTCTTAGTTTATAAAATGATAATATTGACTCATTTCTAAGCCTACTGCTAATGAATAGTATTATTATACGATTTGAAACTTTTACAAAAGAATGAATGAACAAATAATGGCTATAGTCTAAGACAATACTGGTGCTGTTGTGATGATGACCCGCTTTAGACATGGAAATTGATCTGACTAATAAAAGGATGGAAAATCTGTGTTCTCAAAATCAAAATAAAAAAGGAGATGAAAATTGACACATCTATGACTCCAATTTGCAAGTCAAAAGTTTTCCAGTAATGTATATAAAGGGCACAAATAAATATGGAACTTGAGACGGTAAATAATATGATGAGGAAGACAAAGTATGGTAAAATAGGGTCCCGAAATGGTGAAGGAGTCCCAGAGAGCATCACAATGTTGTGCAAAACACTTTGAGAGGACAGCAGCCTTACGTTTTTTCTTGCTATTCTGGCCATATACAAAGTATAATCAGTTCCTAGCAGTTTCAGTCAGGGCATATTGAATCAAAACTTTTCATTTACCTACTCTCCTCGACCGGACAGCATTATTGAACTTTCTCCTATCGTGTGGAATTTGCCGTTCTTTAAAACTGTGATAATGGTTATTAATCTTACTTTGGGCTTCCAGCTATTGCATAATATCAATATTCAATGTAGATAAGTACGATAGCTTCGAAAGAAAATTAAAATTTGGATATGCAGTATGAGAATGTTACAATTTACCTGTCTCTTTTCTTTGTATGTACTCTTTTCAGACAAATGACTAGAATTAAGTTGGTCAGAGTCCTTAGTATCTTTCGAATTGCATGAAATTTCAACTGGTGTTGTTTTAACAGTTCGTTTACGTCGCCTCAAGACTGTAAACATGGTCTAAACATGATTTTCCGAATATTTCTGAGCTTCAATTAATGACTGGTTTATTATCTAACAATCCGGATAAAGAGTACAAAGGTCGTGGACGCGCCCAATGTGGACGGCCTTGGTTAATTGATATTATTGAAAGATTCATCAACGTTCTCACTATGACAACATTGATGACATTTAAATATGTCGTGACTTTGTGGAATGGAAATAGGCAAAATTTTATTGTTATTCGACAAGGAACATGTGGTCAAGACTTTAATACAAATTTTATACAAGTATTGCCTTAAATTCCCTGGTCGACAATGGTCGTACAAATGGTTCTTTAGATTAAATGATAGAATATCTGGAGGTCGCGAATTTCGAAGAAATTTATATCTATTCAAATTCCATACAAAATAGGTACCTACTATAATATGTATTTAGTGTATTTCACGTATCCACACACACGCACACAAGTAACTTAAAACTGACCTCTTTGTTACATTTAAAAATTTTAGTCGACAGTGAGTATATCCATTGGACCAATGGCAAATTCTGGTAAATGAGCATCTAACGGAATATTTGGTGGGTTCCCACGGCCGATTCCTCCTGGACCAACTCCTCCCGTAACCACCGGCAGTGGGGGACGACCTCCACGCACGCTGATTCGACTACCTAAAGTGATCAGAAAAATATATTAATTAGTCTAGAGTCCAAACTACTTGTATGTGTGAATCTCAACTCGCACATTTGTAACAGAATGATTTTGACTACATTATCAAAGGGGTATTGTACTCACTTCGACGACGACTTCTATCATTCGCGAACATATGGGCAGCTCGTGATGCTAATAATTGTTCAGAGTGAAAGTTGGGCAAGTTGAAAGGAGGAACGTCAGGAGCTGCTGCACCAAGATTTGGTGGTGGGAAATGTTGACCGGGATGATGATGTGCGGTTCTGTGAGCAGGCTGAAACATATCATTGATTTGTTGCAACTCGGCCAAAAAATCCACCAAACGCTCGGGAGGAAATGAGAATTCAACGGCACGACTTCCTCTGCCAGCTGCACCACCCCCACGAGCAGAATTACTACCTCGAGCTGTTGCAGCAGCAGCTTCCTTTGCTTGACGAACCTCTCGATTCCGATCTTCAATAATTTGTGCCCTTCTCTTCATAATCTCTTCGGAAAACAGGGTGTGAAGTTTGATGACAAAATTTTCCATCTCAACATGTTTCACTTGTACCCTAACATGTTTGCGGCAATTCGGACATTCTGGTTTTCGCTTGACCCATTCAGAAATACAATGAGCGCAGAATGTATGTCCACAGTCAATAACAGTCGCCTGTGAGATAAAGAGAATTGTGCACATGTAAATAGTAAGTATAGAATGTATCAATTATTGATCATCAATATTATTGATTCAATAATATAAATAAATAGAATTCATTTTAGCCCATACTCTAGGTTACATTTCGATGATGTGTGCCAAGAACTGTATATTCGTAATATAAATGCAAAGATTGAGCGTGTGAATGTATTTAAGTATTTAGGATTACAAATTGACTCCTCATTAACCTTTCGTAATCATTTCACTACTGTTTGTAGAAAAGTAACACTACGACTCCAAAGCTTATGTAGATTTAAACGATGTATTCATTTTAATTCACTTAAGCCTATTTTTACTGCTATCATTAATTCTGTAATTGAATATGGTTTGCCTATTTACGGTCAAAATAATTTAAATTTTACCAACTTGGAAAATAAGATTGTGAAATTTCTAAATTTTTATAGTTCGACCAATGAG
>WJFB01001482.1:0-30789 GCA_009870185.1 Pygmarrhopalites habei | reverse complement strand
GAAGCTCGGATATTCTGAATTACGAACTCGCAAAATGCAATTTGGATGTAAAAGTTAGTAGATGAAGTAGAGGAAGAATATTGGCTACTCCTCTACTCGTTTTTTTTCAAGGGCCGCAGGTCCTCCTCCTCTACTACCTCTACTCCATTTTTGTGAAAAATAAGGCCTCTCCTCTACTTTTGCCTCTACCTCTACTAAAAGTAGAGGAGAGCCCCCACCTATGGTTGTCAGCCTTTGTTCTTGTGTTGACTAATATGCCGTAATTAGTCGCTTTGCTTTTGGTGCAAGAAATCAAGGGATTTGTTTCGTCATGAAATGAAGTTAGATTGCAATTTTCCAGAACGCCCAAAACCTGGTGAATGCACGTGTAATTGCACATGGTGATATATATAATACAAGTTGAAACCGAGTGTAATCGTTTCATCTCATTTAGTCCCCAAAAAAGCGTCAATGCGGGGGAATATATTGAACAAAATGCGTAGCGTAGCGACTAATTATGGTGAAGAGGTTTGAAGATAAGAATCAAGCTGAAATGTCCATAATGCGCAATAGACGTTCAATTGAAGTATGTCACTCTCTGGAGTACTGAACTAATTTTGTAACAAATATTTTTTTAAACAATTTGTAGAAGGAGGAGGACAAAAGGGTAAATTTTTCATAGTTTATTCCTTCACTTTACATTGACAATATTAAAAAGTGACCATGCTAGGATCATCAGGGCACCAACTTTGTTGCTCAGTGTTAGTTAACATTATTTTGTTTTTGAAATAAAGGAGGTGGACTGCACGTCTCAAAAAGTTTGGCAGTGGCCATTTGCGCTCAGAGAAAGGCTTATAAACAAAGTCAGCAGTTGCAACCAGTGCTTGCCGACAAAGACGATTATGATGACGTAAGTATTCCTTGTGGGTGGCTTAGGAAAAATAAAAAGTGTTCAAGTAAGTTATAGTCATTCATTTCAAGTACATATAATAATAATAATATGAGCAATCCGCAACTACCTCAATATTTAACTTTAATTTATGTAGGAACGACCGGTGACTGCAAATTTACCATCAAATCCTGTTGAGAATGCGGTCTACTTATTATTTATTTATTTATTGTTGATGTATTGTTCAGTATGAAAATGCTCTCACAACCATGTTGAACGTTTTGTCGAAAAAATGCTTTAATCCCAAAGCAGATCCTGTAGACTGAGACAAAATATTTCGACTCACTCGAAATTGAAACTAGATATTACACCCTAAACTTTATAACTTATTTATCCCATTTTGGGTGAAGAGATTGTGGGACGAAAGTGCTTGTACAAAAAAATAATATTTATTTTTGAGTGGAAGAATTGTTATGGAGGATTTTAGTAATTGAATTCCTTTCATTTAGTCTTTAATATTTATTTGCGTGTTATTTATTTGTGTAATTTGTTATATTTTTGTGTTTGTATTGATGTGTATTTATTTATTTATTTTTGTTGACTGTCCTTGTCTATATCCCAATTAAGTGAATGTATGAGTAATAAAACTATAAGACGAAGAGTCGAAAAAAAGTCTTGGATCATGATAACTACGACACGTAATTTTACAACGATTTTTTTTTATTAAAACGGTTGTAAGTTTAATACAGAACGAAGCGGAATAATGTCCACATACAAGTAAAAAATTTTGACTACGAATTTGACTGTAGTGTAGTTAATTTCACAAATTGTGAATCACAATGTAATCCTTCCGTTGATTATGTGGTTGACAGAGTAAGGCAGAAAAGTAGAGAAAGCTTCTCCATACTAACGATAAAGTAAATTTTTTACAATTAAAATTTGAAAATTTTGGAATTACAAAAAAATTGAATAACAATAGCTATACAACTTTGATCATTAGTTTTTCCAGTGTAAAGCACTTTCACATTATCACAAAATTGTAATGTGTCTATCAAAATTTCGATACACAAACTAAATCACAACATTTGAAATTGAGTTGTGCGACTGAAATTCAGCGTGGAAATAAAAATATAATTTATCAAAATATATAATTATGTTGAGTGGCTTAATGGACTATTAATGGATTATTGCTTGCAAATGCGTAGCAACAAATTGTTTATGTTAATATCACTATAAAGTATTGGGAATGTAATCTTGTGACCCATTAACCTCATGGATCAAGAAACTTTTGTGATCGTTCCGATTCATATAATAATCACAGAATGAGTTAAATTTGGCCAAGTGTGCACGCAAACTTTTCGCACATGTATTACAAATTATGTCATGTACTACATATTATATCACAATGTATACCTTGTGTTACAGTAAGATATATAATCCTCAGTTTTTCTGTTACTGCATCAATAATTAATGCTTACATTTCCACAGACCCACAAGCAATAATCTCCATAATTTTCATGTGTATTCATCAGTAAAAGAAATTAATCAAAACGTTTTTCAACTTGGATTGTAACAATGTGTAACTTATTCCTATTATTATAATTTGTTTGTATTTGTAATATTTTGTCGGCCACATGGGTAATAGTCCGAAGGCGGATTTGAGTAGTTACAACGAAAATGAAAAAATTTGTAGACCATAATTATATGACAAGCTCAAAAAGTGAGTACAAAAACAAAAAAAAATCGTCACCAGTTTTCTTCGTCATCATGAATCAATATAAAGGATCACAAAAACTTGAGTCAAACTATATTTCATTAGCAGGTGAGCGATTAACTTTATGGATCATGACTACTGCATAGTTTTGTCTGTGAGCTGAAATTGATTCAAAAATGTGACATAGTCTGGCAAGACAACTTCAAGTGAACCAGTAGCAACCCTTCCTTTTTCCTGAAGGGCTTCTCGTACCCAACGTGACAGATTGTTGACGTTTTGGGAAACGGAGAAAAATCTATTGTCAATGATGAATATAGAACCCCAGTCCTTCACATGACGCACACACCTGCCAAATGCTTGATTGAGAGCTCGAAATGCATTAGCACTGTACCACTGTCTACCACTGAGATGAGTTAATGACACTCCACTTTGAACACACTGGGCACACTTGGAGTCATTGTAACGCTGCTTGGCTTCAATCCGTTCATCATGTAATGGTAGGAAAGGTATACCGATTGTGACAACACATCTTGCTTGATTATCCTTAAAAAAATTTGAAAAATTTGAAAAATATATGAATTAGGGTTAATTTAATTTACTGTTATCTAAAAATGTATTCTATTAAATACGGAATTCTTTAATGTCTTTTTGACAATCACATTTCCTTACTTTAAAATCGACACCCTCTGAGATTTTCCCTCTGAGAATGGCAAATAGAATGGCACCTCTGGGTTGAGTCACCTTTTGCTGGAACTCGTCGAGCATTGCTTGAAAGTCATTGGCATTCCCCGTGTCACTCTCAATGTACACATCTTTCAACTGTTTGATTCGGTTCAAATAACCATTAGTAGTCCAACTCAATTTCAGCTTCTCCATGATTCCTTTTGAGGTGACAAAAACAAGAACTCCATACTGAACAAGTTGACAAATATCCAAAATCATTTCAGCTAAAGCCCGTTGGTAAGTTTCATGGTCTTCTGTCCATGAAGTTTTTGTAAAAGTAAGTGGAGAACTATTCACTTTATGTTTGGAAATGAGAGCAGCGTACACTCGACTAGCATTCAAAACATGATCTGCACTCAATTGACGATGAAATTTTGTGCCCAACTCGTACTCGAAAGAAATGAAAGGAGTAAGTGTACCAGATGTGACAATGATGGAACGAGCCACTGTCATTTTTCTGAAAGCTATGGCTGGATTTAAACAAAGTATTTGTAATTCAACGTCCCATTTTTCATCTGCGAAAAGTTGACTTGATCCTTGTGTGCTCTCCTGTGTAGAGAAGGCAGGGGAAGAAGAATACTGGAATCGTCTGGGTGAATTTATATTATTTTGACTTCTGAATGGTGAACTGAAATTCCATTTTGATTTCTTCACAAGAAGGATGTGATAGTCTTGCAAGTTGATGAATTTCCCACCCACTTTCTTGAATAAAAAATTAAGGGAAGACAAAAATGAAGAGATTGCATTCATAATTTTCCTGTCAAATTTAAAGAGAGCAGCTACTGGGTCAAATGTTGTCCCATAATGTTCATCTTCCAGAATGAAATAGTCAATCCATAATTTCCGTAAATGGTCTGGACCAAATCCAATTTCTGTGAAAGTTTCCACAGCTACAATTCCACTCAAGGACTTGTGATACTTGCTTTGAGACTCCTCAAAAATCCTGTTGAATCCATCATTATTTTTAGTTTGGTTGGACAACCAGTGACTCAGTCTTGTGAAGGCAATCTCAAGATTTTTCAACGGTCCAACTTTACTCATTTGAATATTCAACCTCTCACGAGCTTCGGTCAAACCATTCCTGATAACATAATCTACTACGGTCAACTTAATCTTATCAGACGCAACATTACAGCAAATGTCTTCAATATTATGAGCTTCGTCGAAAACTATAATGTTATCTTCCAATTTAACGTTTGAAGCTTTTCTTATTCGTGGATACAAGAGATGATTATACGTACAAAATACAATTTTAGCACCGATTTCCAGAACCCGCATACCGTAGTAAGGACATTTGTCGCATTTCACTCCAAAGGCCTTCAAGTCTTCAATGTCCCAAGCTTCATAATTTCGCTGCTCAGGAAATTCTGAAAATTGTTGGCTTGATCTGATTGTAGTGTCTCCTAATTTCGTAGGTTTCTCATAAAATTCACAAGTGGGTTCTGGTGGTTCATTGGGTCCCTTCTTTTCATTTAGAGTGACTCCTTGTCTAAATTTGTAACAAGTGTCATCCACTGATTCACTCTGCGATGCTTTCTCATTGATGCACCTAAAAAAATAATTTATTTTACACATTATTTCCACTATTAATTTTGATTTATAATTTAGAAGAGTAAAAGTATTATAGGATTTTACGTCTGTTGTCGACTTCCTAAAATGACCATTGGGGTTGTTGAATATGCAGTACACTTGAATTGATTGACTACAGTTTTTATTTGACTATGGGTCCTTGTAACATAGTAGATGACGGGAATATGTGGTCGTTCATTCTCTTCTGATTTCATTTCTGACATTGTGACCTGCTCATCATTTTGACCATCCACGTTCATTTTCATCTTCTTTACAACGGGTGACTCGATACTTTCAGCTTTCTCAATCTTGTTGTCTTCATTATTTTGCCAGGCAAGGAGCGAGCAGATTAAAGCAGCAGTTTTTCCTTTAAATCATAGTTATTTAAATTATGTATTTCATATGTAATTGCTATTTTCATGTCAAAGTGTATTGTAGAATTCAGAATATTTACCTGTCCCTGTTGGACTTTCTAGAAGACAGTGTTCACTTTTGTTGACTCCCTGAAATTAAAATGAAGACATTTTTAAACTACAAAGTGAAACACACTGTTACAGAAATTTCCATATAACGGATACATATAATTGTCATCATTTTGCTCTTAACCTGAATAATTTCTCTCATCATGTCTTGCTGACTCTTGTAGGCTTCGTAAGGAAAGATGATTTTTATTCCTTCAAACTCGTACTCAAATTTACACCCTGTCGGCCTTTCTATTGGCATAGCTTGACCTAAATATTTGTCAAGTTCATCTTCTTCGTCTGGGTTCCACATTTTGTGTGGCTAAAGAAAGAATCATATTAGATTCATATTATAAATGTTCAAAATAATCCATGTCATTATGTCACACAAATTTTGTGTCAATAAATGACCCAGCATTTTTGTATCTCTAAAATGAGATATATGTAGATCGACAAGACTTCAATAGCGAACAGTACCTGGAATATGACGAAACTGTCCTTGTGAAGGGGTCAACTTAAGATGTCATTTGGACACTCGAAACAAGTATTTAAAGCTCTTTCCCAAAGATACAGAAATATGAACAATATGAAGAACAAAAAATCGTTTTTTGGAAAAATTTTGTCCCCATTATTACCGCCCATTCAACGATATCAATAATACTTTGTTAATATCATACACAGTGCATAATTATTTAATACGCACACATGTGTTTAGTAAACAATATTTACTAACAAGAAGCAAGTACATATAAATAAATGCTATTTATGTGCAATTGCATGAGATGAATCACAATAAAATCATATACAACAGGAAATGTAGATCAAACAAGTTCGCCAAGTGGACAATCCGTCACGATTTATTAATGTCATTAGCAAAAAATAGTCAGGTACAATATCCTTTGAATTTGAAAAAAGTCATTCCGTGTTACAATATTATTATTGAATTCCTTATAGACGTAGTTTAGAAGTACAGGTAGGTAATAGAATATTCTTTGAAGAAAGTAAATGCAGACAGGAAAATATGATGATGATTATTGTCTCTTCTTTTCAGTAGTCATTGGTGCTTCAATTTTGAGAACACCTTCTTTGGTCCAAGTAGAAATCAATTCATCAGTATTCACATTCGGAGGGACAGTGAAGCTTTGTTTAAATGCTTGACTCTGACTCAATTTAGATGTTTCATCTTCAGATTTTTTCTCAATCTTGGCTTCAACAGTCATCACATTATCCTTGACAGTGACTTTCAAATTTTGAGGGTCAACATGTTTACCTATTGGAACACTGACTTCATATTTACCAGGATTGTTCTGTCTCTCCCCAATGGATGAACCAAAAAAGTCAGAGGATGACGAGTCATTATCAAAAAACTTTCGACGTTCCACTTGACTCTGTTGTTGTTCCTTTTCCAGGAAAGGAGCATCAATCTTCAAATTCCCTTCTGGTGTCCAAGTAGATTTTAATTTTGACTTGTCCACATTTCTGGGTATTGTGAATTTATTCATCAACTCATGGCCACTAGTCTTGACCTCCACTGTCATCACAAAATCTTTCAGAGTAATTTTCACATCATCTGGATTGATATCTCGTCCAATAGCGACAGTCTTGCTGTACGTCTTTCCCCCTCCGATATTGTCACTGTCATCATCCTCAACAATTCTCCTCCGAAAATGATGAGATCTGGATGAACCGGAATTCATGTCACGATCATCATCAAAAAATCCTCTTGGAAATCCAAATCCAGATGATCCAGATGATGATGACGAATTATGTTGACGACTAAAGCTAGACGAGGATGACGAGTGGCGTCCATCAAAAGGATCCGAGAAGAAATCGTCAGTGTCCCGAGTCATGTCTGAAATTATTGACAGTTGAAAAAGATTAAGTTTTTTTAAAAAAATATTAATAACTGTTTAATGAATCGAATCTATCAGTAATCCCTTCTTACCTGGATAATTGTGATTCAAAAAATATTCCCAAGTCCCAAAGTCCCCTATTTTTGTTTTCTTTTTTTCTCTTTATTTTTCTCCAATTCACTCTTCTGATTGAAACTGTGTTCTAATCCGAATCGATGTGCATCTTTTATATTCGAGAGACTGTCTGTTGTTGTTGGGACGCCTGGCATCCTTCGCCTACACCCCTACCCACCTATAACGATTAATACAAATCTTAATCTTGTGATGACATTGAGGATATATAGTATGATCAGTCCATAATAATCCGTAGAAATGTATATTTTCTATTTCTAGATTCAAGGTAGACATTATTCAACACTTTGCTTTAGCCATGTTAGAATGTAGGCGGTGAGCTAAAAACAGAATCTTGACTCATTTTGCCTTTTCTCCCCCTCTTCATCTCCTACGACCTCAACAATTTTCAAGATCAGATTATTAATCAAAGTCTGAATTTTGTAAACAATTTTATTGTGGTGGGAGCCCAAAAGTTTGGAATTTATCAATGTGGGAAAGCTTTCTTCTCTACACCATTCGACTCCATTAAAGGTCTCATCTGTCACTCTAACTGTCTTAATTTAATAGCAATATTCTATACATTCTATATTGGACCTGTATGAATGAAATCATGTCATCAGAAACTCATAAAAGTAGGAATATATCAATAATTAATTATAATATTTCAAGAAGTTGCTTCCTTTCTTGAGACAACAAAGAGTCTTAGTTTTCTCCATTGCTTTCTCTTCAATGACTGGAGGGACTTTTGGAAAATATTTTGAAATATTCTTTTTTGACAATAAATTATTGTGAAAATGGCCCATTTATTCCACTTGGACACTGTACGGTATGTCTGTTGTTGTGGGAGTCTTAAACCCATTTGCTATGTGTACTTTTGTCGTCACTGCCTTCGACTCCGGTGTCAATACTGTGTCAGTCATGAAGTTGACTCACATTACTGTGGTAATTGTTCAGAAAATATGCCATCAGCGGAAGCCAAGCAGAAGAAAAATAGGTAAAACATTAATTCTTATTACAGGACAATGAAAAACTTTAAAGGTATTTTTAATTAATTCATTTCATTTAAAAACAGATGTAATTCCTGCTATGACTGTCCCAGCTGTAAACAAACACTGTCCATCCGTGCCACGACAATTCAGATGCCGACTGACGAGGACCCTGAAAAACTTGCCCCCAAGAAACTTTACTATTTGACCTGTGGATTCTGTAGATGGTCGTCAAGGGATGCGGGTGTGCCTTACTGTCCTAGTACTTCTGGACCATGGCCAGAACCAGAGAATCCAATGGCAGGACAACTTGGTGAAATTGGGGAATATTTTAGAAATCTTGCTGTTCGTGAAAAGAACGCTAAGGAAAGAAAATATGTACACAAGAGTAAATTTCTAGCTGCTGTAAGTTTATGATTTTTATTAATCTCTTTTTGAAGAAAAAAACGACTCAACTCTCAATATAACTTCTAAAATACATAATAATATTATGTGAATATGACAGGGACGGCATGGTTTAGCTCATTTACTTCCAAAAAGATTTCCAGCTGCAAACCCTGAAGAAATGGGAAAAGCAATTCCTCCACCAAAATTTATTGCACCTACTTTGAGTGAAGAGGAAATACCAGATTTACCAAGTGATGTTTATGAATCAGATTATGTTGCAGCCAAAGGTACATAATACAGAAAACAATATTTCAATTATTTAATTTGATTCGTTCAAAATTATTCAAAAATGTATAAAGTTTACTATATATATTACAGTGACCACACTTGTACAACGATTTGGTCAAATAGAAACTGAACCTACAGAGTCAGCAGCCTTGATGGCAACTCATAAACAACTTCTTGTGAAGCGATCACTTCGATGTCGAGTCTGTGAGCGTAATATTCATAAACCAGAATATTCTCCCGTCTCAATCAAATTCAAAATCCAATTGAATGCTTACTACCATGTGCCTCATTGTCGTCTCATGTCTCCACTTTCAACTCCTCTCACTCCTGGTGCAAAAGCTCGTGTCCTTCTTCGTCTAGCTAATCCAACACAATTTCCAACATCCATCAAATTTTTACCCTTTGCCTGGGTCCCTCTCAAAAAAATTGGAGATGAAGAGTTCAGTGGGGTTACTGAAACCTCCTCTCTGTCCCCTGAAGATTCAAAAAGTGGAGACAGTTTAATTGTGGTCACTCAACCAACAACTGAGTCATCCACAGATCCAACAAGTTTAACTATGAGTCTCACCATTGGTTCCCCTTCCGCGTCATCCCAAATGATGAAAGAAATTCATGTCCTCCCCATTCGTAATGAACCGTTTACAATTAACTGTCGCTTGGACCCACCCGACTCCGAAGTCGTTCTTCCTCCAAGAGATGAAACATCAGATTTTGACGATTTTGCCGACACGTGAGTGTATATATATAACGTAATACCTACTGTAATAACGTTAATTGAGCTAATTAAGGTTTTTAACTTTATCTGTTGTGCTTTATTCTTTGTAGACCAGATTTTAATGATGATAAAACATTGGTCCCATGGAGAAAAGCAAATAAAGCTGCAGTCTCCTTGGATGTTACGATGGACAAGGATGCTGGGGAACAGGATTCTCCTGTCCTTGGATTAACACTAGAGTATGACTACGTTAATACCATTTTGGCTTTAGAGGTAAGTCTTTAATTTATTATTACAAAGAAGTTTCCACCGACGACTCTTTTAAACGCGACCAGTTTCAAAATGATTAACTCACTTGTTCCAATTCTTTGCAGCAAAGTAAAAATGCTATGAGTCCACAGAAAGTACGCCTTCAAGCTCATCTTCTTATTGCCTTGGACAGGAAACCCCAGTAATTCTAATTTTTGTAATATCCTTTTGAATGATATACCATTTGAATAATTTACTACTGTTACTACTACTAAACCGTTTTACAGTATACCAATGAGACATTTTCTTGTTTGTAAAATGAATTCTCATACTAATGTTATACAGTATTTTAATGTCATTACATAATTTATGTAATTTGCTTTTGTGCCTGAATGTAGAAGATGGGGGAGAGAAGATTGCACACATAATAATAAAGAATTTCTCGGTAAAGTCCACATGTGATGTTATTGTACACAATTCCTGTGTTTTTTTGTTTTATTCATTTTATTTCGATTTTTGTTTTTCATCATTTTTCATTAAATTCCTCCTTCCATCCCCATATTTTCTTTTTTTTCTCTCTCAATACATTGACAAGCTACAGTTACTTAATTTTTTTTAAATCTTCTATTAAATTTTAATATATAATAATAACAGTAATAATTTTAGCCATTGTTCTAAACCTATATCCTAAATTCCATACATAAGCTTCACAACAATGAATAGATTTAAACCTGGAATCTTTTTTTATTTTATTTTCTAAAATTTGTAAAATTAATAAAATTGGAAATGGGGGACAATGAGGAATGAGAAAGAATTATTAGTAAAATTCATTGGGGGTCATTTCATCTTATTTTCTCTTTTGTAAACATTTTGGAAGCCAGAATGCGGGCAAAAAATATTATCAATTGCAAGGGATATTGAATTGAATCGATTGGACAACAATACAGCAGCATGCAAATTTTTACATAACCTCTCATAATATAATTCAATAGTGGACACAGTTAAAATAACTCTTATAAATCAGTATCTGAGATGACAGGAAACAAAATTTAAGTTGAGCAGGCCCTTAAAACATTGGTATACATAGGTATTATGGTTTCCAAAATAAACTGCTCCTAAACATGATGAGAACAATGACAGAGATGCTATCATAAATCATGATTGAATAAAATAACATCATAAATAATATTTTACACAAATTATGAATGTGGTTCAACTACAAATTAGAAAAAAAAATTGATTATGTAATAATACTTTCGTCTTGTCGTATGATGTATTTTATAATATGTATATTACTACATACATATAGAGACAATAATTAAATTCTTTGTTAACTATGTATTCTATATATAAATAAGTAGGCCCACTCATCATACACATTACAAGGTAAAATTTTACCCATAAATTGAGAAAATTAACAAACAAGGAACAATAAATAATAATACATACTCGTAAAATAAGAAAGAATGTATTACATTTTTCTGTCTCATAATAATTTTAGAAAGAAATCCAAGGCTGTCCAAACCTATTCCAATTTGTTTTATATTTAATAGTGTGTTATTACAATAAGTAGGAAATAATTTATTCCTACTTAATAACAATTGTACACAATGAACTAACATTCTTATAGCAAAATTAATTCTTTGCCACTTATTTAATGTCGTTCATCGTCAAAAAAACGTTTATCATTCATACCTTGCGTGTGTCATGTGTTGATTTGTAGAATCCATTTTTTTTTCTTTTGGATACAATAAATAAATTAGTTGTCACAATTTTTTAAATCAATTTCTCTGTCCACATGCAAAACGAACAAAATTACAATTGTTTTAAAAACAAATTCATAACAATGCTAATAGGATAATAAGAGGAATTAATAGTAACATGAGATGGAATTGACATTATCAATTTTCATAAAATATTCATGATCGAGCATGGTATTTTTTTAAATATTATTTACTATCCATCCCCCCTAAGAGATCTTCAATAAATGGAAATTTTACAGCTTTTTCTTTTCATCAAAAAAAATTTTGATTCAACTAAAAAAATAACTAAGTAAATTTGAGGCATTTATGATGACCAAATTGAAAGAGAATTTTATTAACCATGACTCATGGTTAATAAACTGAGCAATTATTTTCTTCATTCACCCCATCATCATTTACATACACATTCCAACACGGGACGACAATCGTTTTACATCATTTTAAGAGACAAATAAAATTATGTCACTATAGACAATAGAAATAGCTAGTAGGCCTTTCGCCATTTTTTGGAAACCCCACTTTCATTCTCTCTTTTTTGTGAATGCTTAAACCCAACATTTATAACAATATTTAAGTAGGAAATAGGTTTACTTTAGGCTCATAAAATATGAGCATTCTTTTTTTCAATCAATTATGAATTCATTCACATATTCAACGAATCATACATGAATTTGTATACAATAAGCATCCAAGCTCATTAAATTCACTCCCTCCCGTCCAAAACTCAATTTGTAATTTAACTACAATGTAACTTATACAAATCAATAAGACAAATCATAAGAAGCTGAAACACAAAAAAGATCAACACTCAATCATTCATGGAATTTTGAAGCTATATTTTAATTTATAATAGTATATAGTGTATCAAGAGTATATTACACAATATATTATGATTAATTGACGTCAATGTGCTTTTTTTAGCAAATCAAATTTTTTTGGCATATTATAGGGGAGGGGGAACCGGTATAACATTTCATATGTAATTATTGTAGCTTATATTTTTTTCTCTTAACATATATAATTTAATTAATAATATGTAGCCCTTATAGTTCTAAATACATTGTATGCAATAGGATGGATGGATTTTCGCGGATGTTCTTCCTCATTTTTTTGTGTCGTCAATCATTATACATATTTAACTCTACAAAGACGTTTTTCTTTAAAAAATTGTCAACATGTTAACAAGTACAACAACAGCTAACAAGGAGAGACAGACAGACAGAAAGCACTATATGTATTGTAGTTCACTCACATCTTTAATTAAGAAGTTTGCGTTTTTTTTTTAAAAAAAAAAAGAGAAAAAACATTAAATGGCAATAAAGGTACTATATAACGTAACAACAGTTTTTTTATCGCCATTGCTGTGGGTTGCTATCGTCGTTGGTATATTAATTATACAGTTTTTTAAAAAATTCCCTGAATTTCCACAATATTATTTTAGTATTATTATGTATTTTTACAAATTTTCATTCCCTGATCTTCCTCTATATTTAGTAAATATTTTTTATGTAGGTATTTTTTATACAATCATTTTTCACTATATCCTAAATATGTAGAAACTCTTACAATTTGCTTTCGATTACAAAAAAAACACAAAAAAAATGAATTGATCCGAAGTGTGTGGCCTACTTCCGTCCAATCAACCAAATTCAGAACTTAAACACTCGTCATAAATAATTTTCTGTCTCAATCCTGTGACTACATGTAGTAATGATAATAAAAGACGACATTATTTAAAACAAAAGCAAATAAATAATAATATCATTATTTAAATAATTTGTAAAATAGTATACTTGGATGCATGTAAATGTAAATGACATTTTTTCTTTATCTAAACGTTTCATCATATCTTGTTGTTGTATAATATATAATATTATTGTAAAATCAGTCCATTATGGGAAACTTCGTTGAATGCTAATCATTCATCTCAGAAGCGGAAATCCCAGTGATTTTTTTGCCAAAAAACACCAAATTTTATCCAGCTAGAATAAAACTACCATGTAAAATGTAAAATTTTAAAATTTCAATAATAATAAATTATTATTCAAAAAGACGGCAACAATAAATTTCGCTATAATCATAATGAAACACAACGAATATTTTCAATCTACAACGACAAGTTTACAATTTCATTATTATCATTGTATTATGTATACATACTTCATTTATTAATTGATGAGATAAATCAGCCTTTAAATTAATAACTCAACCTTTTTGAACATTTATTTTTTTTAAATAAAAAAAACATGCTTTTGCTAGGAAATGAAGAACAAAACTTGAACAAATCATCATAATTATGTTACACACAAAAAATGGGAGGGGGAAGGTGAGTGCAACTTATTAAGTATAAGTATAGTCTTTAAAAAAATGTCCACCTCTACGGAAAGGATTTGCTCTTTTCTTACAACAACAACTTTCTATTGTGACGATGAGTTGACGTCTATTATTTTATTTTTATAGTAACTTTCAGACTTGCTCAGCATTCTTCCAGTTTACTTGTTTTTCCTTTTCGAAATTATTCCGAGAATTTACCTACATAATAATGACACTAAATACTTTTTAATTAGTTTTTTTAAAGAATCAATGCGATTTCGTATATATATATATGTCCGGAAAAATTGATTACAGACGTATATAAAAATTTGAAATGGTCTAAACAGTAGTTTTTTTTACTGCCAAACAAAAAGATATATCTGCACGATAAATATTCTAAAAATTTTCAAGAATCCAGAGAGAGAAAGTAATTGAAATATCTGTACACCAACAACGAAACAGGATGTGTTTCTATGTTGTTCAGAACTTTCAAAGCCTGCCAAACAGGAGTGTCTCAAATTATTATTCACCCGAAATTCCTTCAGAAGACATTATATTGTGTCATAGACCCATAATAGCCTTAACACAAAAGAGGAAAAGCACTTTCGTATAAATCGAAAAGAATAAAATTATCAAAATGATGATAATTTAAATTTTCAGCTATAATCTCTTTCTCCTTCTTACATTTCCAATTATCAATAAAACATAGTAAAGAAATTTATGAACATGAACTGTTCTCCGTCAGTCCGTCCTAGTCCTACTGAAAAATGTTGTATAATAATTATACAACGACAAGAGAGAGAGAAAAATCATTCAAAATGTAGAAATGTAAATAAAGCAATGGAAAAAATCATTTTGTTCATGTCGTCCGAATTGTAATTGCGTTAATGAAAAAAGATATCGTATCTAAAAAAAGATGAAGGAAAATGTAGCCGCTTTTTCATAATAATTAGATACACATACTGTTAAAATTGGAGAAATCATCGTAAATATCGATAGAATTCAGCGTTTCTGTACACTCGAGAACATGCGTCTGGAGATACAATTTATAATAAATTAACATGCATTAAACTAGGGAGGAGAAATATGTCCTCTTTCACATATAATATTACTATATTTTAAATATAGTGTAGAGAAAGTAACATTAAATAGTTTCGAATCGAGCGGACATTCACATATATATAGTACTGTACATTTTCAACATTAAAAATCCTAACCTTACTCGCCTATCATTATTTTTGATATTCTAAAAAAAAGTTTGTATACATAGAATACAACTTCCTACAATATATATGTATATACTTATATACATATTCTACTCTGTGAATGAGATTCTGCGGGGGTTGTCGCTCGCGTTCGCGACGATTAAAATATTTTATAATAAAAATTAAGGTAGACGGCTATACCTTAATGATTTAATTATTAAACTTAGGACAAGTATTAAATAGTAGTACGTTTATACAATATATGTATTTATTACAATAAATTGAAGCGCAGCGTCTAAAATTGTGAGCTTTCTCTATAAAAATCTTTTCTCAATAATAGTTTTCATCGTATAATAATATTTTTTTACTCGTCTACATGAACGTTGTACGTACATTTATACTATTATTTTACGATTTATACATATGATTAATGATAAACACGCTTCGCTCTCGTGTATCATTAATAATTGTTGATCTACATAATATTCAAAATTTCGGAGCTTCGTAATTTTCACGTATAAAATGGTTCCACATTACGTATGAGGGGAAAAGGGAGCGGGAGTGGAATTGTTTACTTTTTTTCTGCGTAGTAAAATTATTTCATTGCGTACATATCAACTTAACTATTATTATTTTAAAACATTTTATGCATGATTTTAAAAACAAACAAAAAAACAACAACAAGACGAACAAACAACTAGACCAAAACATAAGCGTCACATTTTAGTCTAGTTTGTCTTGCATTTTTTTTAAAAAATGAAAAGTGAATTTTTTTTAAAGAAATACGTGCATCATTTCGGATTAGATTGAAGAGCAGATGTGATTTGAGACCAGAGCTCCTTCTTAAATGCTTTCGACCTGCACAAAAACAAATGAAGAGAATTGATAAAGATAATTTTTGAGAGATACAAATGGTATAAATGAGATTGATACATACCTTCTAAGATTTTGAAGCCACTCCTGAAATTAAATTGAGAGATTAATGATTAATGAATGTGGTACCACATAACATTGAACTAAACAGCTCGAGCAACTTTAAACATATTTTGAACCTACCTTAAATTGAGAGACACCATCAGGGGTGAGATGGAACGCCTGTCGTGCACTGTAAAAATAATTTGCAAATCGAATTAGACAACAACAACAAAAATTGCGAGTACAAGAAAATTACTGAGTGTTTAACTTACGTGCAGACAATGTTGATGAAATCTTCGTAGTCAGAAGGCGTGATGTGATATAATTTTTGATGTAAACACTGAAAATACATTTGTTGACACTTTTGCACGAGCGGAGCTAAGGGAGAACGAGGATTTTGGTAAACCCATGCTAAGTTATTCCGAGTTGAAATAAGAGCAGCATCCAGAATAATCTCGTGTAGGACAAAGGGATTTGCAATCGAGGACACGGCACAAATACAAAATTGTTGAAGATACTGTGCACCCAATTTTCGTGAAATTCCCAACAACCACTTAACATCTTCCCCATATGGAGGATTTCGAGCAAACCTGCAAAAAATAATACAAATTTTGATTATTTTTTTCTACTGTTTAACTTAAATGTACACTTTCTGTATCCTGCTTTCAGTAAATTTGAACACTCGCACACGCGTACATACAAACAATTACGTTTAATTATAGGAATCATAGCCAGCCAGTACTTTATAATGGACCATTAGACAGAGTAATGATTTGACACAGTAAAACCACAATTGTGAAAAAAATTACTCACTTTGCTGCAGGACGATCATCATGAACACGACGGGCTAATGTTTCCATTGCCAACATCCCAACGCGGTAAGAGGCGAGTAAATACTTGACCTTTATTGCGGACGCTTGTCCACCCTGTTGTCCTGTCAGAGGACCC
This sequence comes from Pygmarrhopalites habei, assembly GCA_009870185.1. Classification (NCBI taxonomy): domain Eukaryota; kingdom Metazoa; phylum Arthropoda; class Collembola; order Symphypleona; family Arrhopalitidae; genus Pygmarrhopalites; species Pygmarrhopalites habei. The sequence continues at coordinate 13,718 of WJFB01001482.1, read as the reverse complement.
TCTCTACCACCACCCTGCAAGTGAATAAAAAACAATGCATATAATATTTATTTATTTCTGAAATGTAAATGTGTCAGACAACCAACAAAAACATAAAGAAGCTTCTGAAACTTACATGTGGGAAAAATACTGGCCGAACTTGAGATGACGATGAAGTTGGAGGTCCATCTTGCATTCCCATGTGATTCATATTATGATGTTGTCCATTGGGTGCTAGCAGAGTTTGAAATACGTGTTAGCTTACTTGATATGTTACTGATGTTATGAAATATCCGGTTACAAATTTACAATCATTACCTGCTTGAGATGTCAAGGATGCACCCTGTACAAAGTTACTTCCTCCGTGAGACATTAAAGGTGTTCCATTCATGTTCACCTGCTCAAATGTACACAATAATAATATGAATATTAGCAAACTGTCAAATTATCTTTGCAGCATTACGTTTTAAAACATAATGATCAAATATATATGTATGAGAAAAATATTGATTGGACACTCACGAGAATTACCTGCAAATTTTAAGAAAAATATAAAGGAAAAATTTTAAAATTAATACTCAGAAATAATGAGGAATCATCATTGATGATGTTTTGTTTTGTTAATCTTGTATTAGTAGTCTAATAAAATTTTTACCTGAGGTTGCCCTGGTGGTCTTCCATTAGCAATTTGATTCATATTGTGGGCATGAGCCGCCACAGCTGCTGCATGTGAATTATGTGAATTTGCAGCCATCGCCATAGATTGTCCATTAGATTGGCTCCCATTAATGGCTACTAAATGACCCTGATTTGTCAAATTCATTGGGTGTCCATGATTATGTTGAACATGGGAATGACCCGCAGCAGCAACCATAACAGCATTGGAATTGTTAGGTGGGGGCATTTGTGGATTCATTGAAGATGGATGTAGGCTCATGTGGCTCACGGGGAAAAATTGAGCTGGTGATTGGATTTGACGAAGGTGTGGAGAAGGACCAGCAGAGGTGATTGGAGTGACTTGAGGATAGTATTGAAGAGCTGGACCCATATTATGAATTTGTTGTTGATGAAGATTTGGTGGGGCCGGGTGGTAAGATGGTGTCGCTTGTTGTTGATTTTGTTGTTGATTGTAGTAGCCAGAGGCGGTGGTTGACACTCCAGGGTTGTTTGATGTGCTCTGTATTAAATATAACAAATAAATTAATCAATGACTTGACTCGATGAATTTTTAAATGTGAAAATTTTGTTGATTACGATCAATATAAAATAGCCCACCTGATAAATGACGGTTTGGCCGTATACAAAGTTTCCTAGCAAAGAAATTTATCATGTTTTAGAATAAATTTGGCAAGTATATAAAAATCAGATCGTTTCACTATTGTTTGAGTTGATGGAACAGGAAATATTGATATTTGTGTACATAGAAAGTAAACACAAGAATAAAATGGATACCTGGCACTGGTACAGGATTGAAAGTTGCTGGTATGAACGGAACTTGTCCGTAGGGTGCAGTGGCGTAAGGCAGAGAAGCCATGGGAGGAGTTGCGATGGGATAAACTTGTTGATGTCCATGTGGCATTTGATTTGGTGGCATGCCTTCAAGAGAAAAACATTATACACAATAAGAATCGTACACTGTATACGGTATACATAATTACTTTATCATAATTGTAGAGACACACACCATGAACCATTTCCATAGAACATGGATTAGGTTGCGCTGGACCCGAAGAAGAAACAGAAGGTGGTGGTGGAGGTGGATTATTTGGATTCACTGGTGGGAGCCCAGTTTGGGCTGACACATGAGAATTCATATCCATATTGCCATCCAGAGAAAGAAGAGAGTCGTGATGATTCAACTCGTCATTCAACAAGTCCACATCCAATGGTAAATGCTATAATTTAGAAGAGACAAAAATTTTAAAAAAATGTCATAATACATTCACAATTCACACCAATCATTCATAAATATACCCATTATAACGATGTAAAAAATCCCTGTACCTTTTGATATAAAGAATACCACTGCCTGGCAACATCAAAGAGAACCTCTGGATACACACCACCTCCTTTGGCCGCAGTTTCAACAGTAATGCATGCTTTCTCCAACATACCGTCACTCTGTTCTTTACATTGCAGAATAGCGCGATGGATTTCATTGGGATTCAATGCATGTGCATATGGGAGACAAGAGAGAGCCAACTCCGCAGCAGCTCGAACCATGTTCACATCGCCTCGTGAAGCACGATCAGCAATGGTCACTGCTTCTGGTGGTGTCAAATGCGAGTCCCAAGTGTCAATCAAGAATGCTATGGCTGGAGCTCCAATTTCCATCGCTAATATTTTGTTGTAAAAGATTTACATATCAAAAATAATTATTGGACTTAATTTTCACAATCAATATTTGTTGAAACAAATTGTGATTTAGAAACAACATCATACCTTGACCCGTTATCCATGACACGTGACTGGAGTAGGTCCTACTCAGCCAGTTGGGTGAGACGGCATTGTGCAACCCAAGAGCATACAACCCAATGTGAAATGCACACATGTGTAGAGCCCGATGAGGTCCTCTTGGGTTTTGTCCCGTACTGGGTTGAGTAAACAAACTTTGGTTACTGCTCCCACCAGCTTTCCCCAATACAATCTATAAGAGTGATAAATGGCACAATGCATTTTTAGTCTTCCTTCGCTATAAAGTGTATAGAGTAGGGATAATTGCCAAAATAAAGAAATCTAGTAAATATACAATGTAGTTAATGTTGTGTAAAAGAAATATCGTAACCGAGATAATTCATTTTTTAAAGACATAAGCTCCTTACATATGTAAGGAGCTTACCCAACAGTACAAGTTACCTTGCTCAACTCGAACATGAAATGTGCCCCTGCTTCTGAAGGTTGATTAGGTAAGACGGGGTAACTTCTCTTCCCCTTGAATCGTCCCGATTCTCGTCCTGATTTTGTGGTTGTTCCATTCCCACCTGTGGTTGTTGTCGTATTATTGTTAGTAGCAGTGGTGGTAGTGGTTGTTGATGCTGTTACAGGAGGATTTATTCCAGGGGTAGTGGTGGCACTACCAGCATTTCCAGCAGTGGAAGCTGCTGCAGAACTTCCAGAACCACTTCCATTCGTACCATTGGCATTTGCACCATTGGGTGGGGATGCGGATGATGGAGAAGAAGAAGAACCAGCGCCGCCTAAAATAAAGATTATAATTTTTTACAAAAAAAAGTTCCAGAGATAATTTTAAAACAGAATTATTATTACAAGACGTCAATGAAAAAAGAAAGATAAACTCACTAAATGCACTCTGTGGATCAAAATGTGGAGAAGTTGATGCTGTTGAATTGGGATTCGATGATGATGAGGACAGTCCATTCTTATTGCTATTATTGCTGTTATTATTTCCAGTGGCAGAATTTCCTACAGCCGTGGCACGAAGTAAACTTGCTAAAGACTCCACTTCACTACCACCACTTACGAGTGGTGACTGAGGTTTTGTCGTAGTAGCGGCAGCAGAAGATGAAGAAGAACTAGACGTGGACTTCTCATGGACGACACTTGCCCCCGCCGTCGGATCATGATGATGAGATGATGGTGGTGAAGATCTTTCCCCAATCACTGCGGCGGGTTTGAGGGGTGGAGGTGGCGGAGAGTTATTGGGTGACGAAGCATTACCAAGATTATTCGTTCGACTACTTGCTAAATTATTTGTACTAGAAGATGATGAGGATGATGATGAGGATCCTACTGTTGGACTTGCTTCTCTCTCCCCACTAACGGCAGTAGTGGCAGCGGCAGTGACTGATGTCAGTGTTGAACTTGCCGTCTCATTTTTATTTCCCCAATGTGAACCAAGTAGTGTGGTTGTTGGTGGACTGTTTGAGTAGTATGCAGAAGGTAACGGTGCTTTATACAGTTGATGAATTTCCCTATCGAGCAATTTGTCCATTACCTGTAATTTAAGAAAAGTCAAATCATATTTATTTTTTCAAGAATACATACTTTTATTCCAATTTTCCATTTAAATCTGTTTTTATTAAACATACTTTGGCCAACTTTTCTGGATCATCCTTATAATGGAGAAGCATGGAAAGAGCAAGGTCACCGCGCTGTCTTCTCGTCCCTGCAATGTCATAATAATAATAATGTTATTATTACTGACTGTCACGGACTGAGTAGAATTAAATTCTTAGCCCAATATGAATTTATTTATTACACAAGTATTCATTAATAAACTTTCGACAAGTACCTTCGCAAAGTAAAGGATGATCGGCTTCACTCACGTTTGCCTTTAAACCAAGTGCAGCAACTAAATTCAAATGACATATTATGTGTTATTGTTTGCAAACACATTTCTGAAATTATTACTAATACAGAATAACATCATATCATTAGTCACTCACCTGCAGCTTCAAATCCTAAACTCTCATCCGTTGGTAGATGATAAGCTCCAGCCTGTAGAGACAGGTTATATGACAGGTAATTCAGCAAATTGAAATAAATGTAAATTATTTGTTACCATCTGAATTAGGTATATATTATATGATAAGATTTTTTACTTGGAGAGAAGAACGTCCTTCACGATTTGAAGGCATGACCAATGAGTCAAAAATGAAATTAGCCAACACTAATGGGAGTAGCGCATCTCCTCGTGACTTGAATTTTCCATCTCGAAGATTTTCAGCTTTCTGTCGAATATCCTTTAAAAATCAAAATGAATTTGTTAAAAAATTGTTGTGTTATTATTCGAATGGAATGATGTTTGACAAGTGCAATGCTGTATACACTTACGTCGTAGATGGCCGATGAGAAATGACACGAGTAAATTCTCTTGAGTAGTTGAGCTAATTCTGCTTCTTCTACAGAAAGAGCAAACAGAGAAAAGATTCAGTGAAAACTGTTTCGAAATATACTTACAAAATGCAAGAAAAATCCTTACGGTTAGCTAATTTGACTTCCAGTGGCTTCGTTGACGCAGGAGGTCGACACAATTCCAAGCCAAACATACCAACTTGAAATGCAAGATAATAATACTCTGGATTCTCTGCCAAGACTAAAACAAAGACAAGCAATCATTTCATTAATAAATTTAATAAAATAAAATAGAATGCCTGCGAATAAAGTCAAAAACAACTTACCGGTACACAAAAATCCGCATTTGGCTAAAGTAGCAGATGCTAAACAAGAAATTTGATGCGACGCTGGATTCACTTTCCTTTTCTTTCCCTTTCCAGTCGGTGCTGGAGGGTCAAGAGTCAAGTCTGGTGGATTTTCCAAAAGTTCTCCGGCTAGTTTCACTCCCAAAACACAAGCATCCTTACTATGGCCATGAGCATGCAGACCCTCAGCCCTCGCAAATAGTATTTCCCATGAATCTTCAATTCGTTTCAGATTTCCAAAGGGATTCAATCCGAGTGGATCCTTCTTGGAATTTTCATCCCCATTTTCACCTCTATTTTTACCCCCAGCGGAAGCTACGGGTGCTTTCGGGTCGTAATAATAAAGATGATACTCGTCACCACTTTGTTGCGAATCAGAAGAATCAAATTTGGGAACACCATTTGTGCTACTACTACTTAAAATTTTACTCTTAACACATCTTAGATTTTCATCCGTGTCAGAATCCGTTGCCTTCCTGTCACGCTGTTCAATGGAGGAACCTAAAGAAACATTTTCCAAAGTTATTTTTTTACAATAACAAAGTCTGATCTACTAGAAATAAAACATACCAAAATCACCAAAAATATTTATATTCACATGATATTAATCCTAATTTCAATCAACATGAATACAACTTACTTTTAGCTGACGAGTCCGAGTCCAAGTCAATATCATTCTCAAGCTCATCACTCGTATTCATGCTCAGGGTTAAAGGAGGATCAGATTTTGCCTCAAAAATTTCAACACCCTCATCTTTCAACAAATCACTGTCAACCTCCACCTCACCCTCCACTTCATTCTCACAAAATCCCTCGGAGGAAACAGAACTTCGATTTCCATCTCGATGAGATGAGGAAGATGACACAATTCCAACTTCCCCCACTGTAAGTCTTATGGGACCACCCCTTGTAGTCACAACATCAACAGTGGATGAGGCAGTAGCACCCGCGGGTCCTGCCGACGATGATGCTGCTGTTGAAGTAGAAGCAGAGGTTGACACGGAAATGTATATTGACCTTTCACCACCGGAACTTGAAGATGGACCAGGGATTTCATCATCAAACGATGAACTTTCAAGGGACACCTGACGATTTGCCTTGATTTTCAGTCCACTAGCTCCAACAGGAAGGATCGGAGAGAATTCTTCCATTACTGGTAAATTGGTTGCAGCTACAGCAGCCAGTGCTTCTCTCTGTTGTTGTTGTTGAAGTAAGAGTTGTTGTTTTTTTCCACCTTTCCCAGATTTACCAGTCATCTTTGACGACGATGATGTACCCGACGTGGATGGCCCTGCATTATTTCCCGCTACATTAAGAGCACTACTTGATGACGGTTGATTCTTTTCTGCCCCAAAGTCAACACTTCTAGGTCGCTTTGAAGAGGACAGTGGAACACTGGAAATAGTTGCACTGTAAAGAAAAAAAATACACATACAATTCTCATTCAAAACCTGCTTATTCACCACAAGATATTTGTGATTAAAAAGGCATTCATACCTAGAGTGGAGTAAATGGTGTTCACCAGCCGGATTATTGAGCTAAAAAGGACATTAAATAGCTAATTGAAATGCGTGACAAGTGATTTTTTGAAACACAAGATTTACTGATTGTATCTTAGAAATAGAAATAAGTTATTTCTAGTAACAAAAGGTCACTTCTTACAATTGCATGCGATGAATGAATCATCCCCGTTTCTCCCGACCGAGAATGACCATCAGAATGACGGAAACACATGAAAGGACAACGGTATAATAAATTCGATTCGGAAAACGTTATTCCCTGAATTGGATAGTCATCCCAGCTAAAAAACACAATCATTCAAGTTTAGAAATATTCCCATTCATAACCCCTTGCAAAAAAAACTTACTGTAACATTTAAAATGTCATATTTTCAAAATGTGAACCTTACTTCAAATAGCATGCTTCAATGGATGGGCGGAAGCCAGGAAACACCTCTACATCATTCTTGAAACTATTCGCATGTTTTCTTTTAAACAAAAAAAACAAATGTAATTATTGTGAAAATCATTAAACTCCTAGGTTTTCTAGTTTTCTTGACCCGTGAACATGTAATATAATTTGTTTAAATAAACAGTCTGTTAACATTGCTAATATTGTTAGTTTTTTGTGATATCATATGGACATGGTGCAATTTCGAAGGTCTGGAGTGGGAATACGTGAGTTCTGATTAAATATTTCACATTTTGTACAAAATAAATGAATTTTTTTACCCTCCAACAGATGCATTACGAGATTTTGCTACTTTTTCTATTATTTTCATATGCCATTCCTGTCAAACATAATATTAACATGTATTAAAATCCAAAATTTCGTTTTCACACAATATACATATTATTTGTAACATATATGTAAACTGTACAAAGTACATTGTTACAATTCGTACCTTAAACTGATTATGTAGTATACAACGTTCATCCGGTGAGAGGCCTGTAAAAAGAATTAAAAATTAAACATTATTACATAATTACTATCATGACATGCTCATGTTTTCTATTTATTGATAAAATTATTGGTTAGTATAATTCGAGAATTGAGTGTCAAGTTCTATAAAAGTATGTAGAGATACAGTAAAGGCACGTACCAGGATTGAGGGCTGCTAACCTCCAAAGAAACACAATTTCGTCACATAGCGATGATCCCGCGTGCTGCAATAAAAAAAATTTTTAATATAAATTATGACAGAAATACAGCTTCAAAAAGTTAAATTGATTGAATGATTAATTTTTTTACTTGACAAGCGTGGGCATTTGAGTTGACACTGCTGAAAGTAAACAGATAATCAATTACATGTGCTGTGTTTATTCCAAAGTATACGATGAATACTATTACACAGTATACTCCATATGCACGTATTCACTTACTGATGTTTCCCACCATGACCCGAGTTTCCATTGTGAAGAGCCACTTTTGTGTTAAACCACCAAACTAAAATCTGTCGTCAACAAAAAAAATTATTACATTATATAAATTATATATAATTAAAAGTGATTTTGATATCCTTAGAATGTAGCGATGGAAAATTAATTTTTATGTACCTGATCGCAATTGAGACATTCTTCGGTGATTATTTCCAATAGTGGGACAGCATTTCTATCTTCTCTTCGAAACATTTCCCGGACCTAAAATTTAGAAGTAATTTAATTCAACAAAGTCAACAACGGTGTACAGCCCAATGAATCGTTTGATAAATGAAATTATAATGCAAGTATTATTTTTAAAAATTCTTACAATGGATAAAAGATTCCACATCCCTTCAGGTTCTCTTCCCTATAAATAAATATTGTTGACACAAGTTTACATTATTTCTGTAATACGTTTATTTACAAGTACACATCAATTGTATAACGAAGTTCGTACCCGCAGTGGTCGAAGAAGACTACTCCACTCGGCAGATGCGGGTGGGGCAGCGCTGCTCAAGTAATTCACATCGCTGAAAACAATGGGTGCTGGAACACAAAATTTGATGAGGATTTTGTGAATATTGCCATGCAGTGTTCTCTCATCCAAATACCACGACGTCTGCTCATTTGCTGAAGCACCTGCCGTCGGATCTGGAGCTCCTCGCAGCTAACATGTACATTTTTTTAAAAAAATTAATAATAATAACTCTCCCTTGTTTTATTCATACACGTGTGCTACATATTATAGTTGTATCAACTAGTATCACAGCTTACAGTATTGATGGCTGAGCCTGTAAAAAACAAAAAATAAAATATTANTTCGACAGGGTTTCATCTAAGTGAGCAACAACCAAATATGTGCCGTAATATCTCGACAAAATCATGCTTACGTTGAGATGACAAAAGTTCATCCAAGAGCCTTTGGGCAGTAGGTAAAATTTGCTGAGGGAGTTCGCTGATTAAATATTGAGCAAACTAGAGAGGAAAAAAATGAGAAAATTATCAGTTGGTTCTGTTAAAAGGCATAATTGACAACAGTTAAAATAATTGCTCACTTTCTGAAGTTGATCCCGATGTAGCCTTAACATAAAGTTCATCACATTTTCAATATTTTTTTTAAAAAACAAGTCACATATAGGACCTAGCATTATCATATGAAATGTCATTTCAACGTACCTGGACAATGACTCACTTACTGGCGCACGTAACATTACATCTTTTGACTAAAAGTGTACAAAGAAACATATAGAATATATACATCATAAGTCATATTAATTGATGTTTTTGTATTTATTGAAATTAGAATAACAGATCATAAAATACTCACCTGGAATATTCTATGAAGACATACAGCAACGACATGACCACACCAATTGCTAAAAAAAAGTTAAAGAATTATACAAATGGAGTAATAAAGTTTTATAATGAAATGACAGAAAGATTTAATGCTAATTACTTAACACCATAAACAATCCTCATTTCTTAGCATCGCATTTATTAGGATTCCAAGTAGTAGTAGTGAGTTGAGAAGCTCGAATTTTACTTACGTGCTAGCATTACAAGTGCAAGTACAGGACGTCACTCTTCGTCTGTCAAACGTTACAGCAACTTTGTGAGCTTCCCGCATATTTGGCTTTACTGTTGCACTCAGATGAAACCCTGTCGAAAACACGAATACAGTTTAATGATCTAACTCGTGACAATCAAAACTTAAGTATACGAGTCTTCTTACGACGATTAGTAAATACTTACCAATTTGGAGAATATCGCTGACACTATCATTTCGAAATAGTCTTTCTCCTTTTTGAAATTCTTCTGCAGAGCCATTAGCAAGGCAAGAGTAGAGCCGAATATCTTCTTCATGCTCTGGAAAACTCCAGAAGGCAATCCGTAATTGAAGTTGTTCTGGTACAGGAGGATAAAATCGTTCAACCATCTCGAAAGGTATATGATGAGACACTGTACAGAAAGGAGGAGAATAAAGACAATTTATTAAGAAAATCCAACACGAAAAAAATTTATTTTTATACAATCAACTAGTTTTTACAAATAATCAAATCTTACCTAATTTGGCAGCTAATTCCACAAGATTTAATTGTGGACCCCCTTGAGTGGACCCTAAGCTATTCAATGAAGATGGAAATTTCAAGTTATTTCCCACGAGGCCAATTCCACCCACAACACCATCCTTCACGGTGGCCACGGAGCTAGTTGCTTGTCCTCCTGCAACTCCTGGTCCTCCATTCTGTACGGGATTCCCATTTGGACTAAAGTTTGATTTTTTCCAACCACGCCAATTGTTACACAGACTCTCGGGCTCGGAAATCCAGGAACATAATGAATCTTCTTCGAAACGATCCGAGTCTTCAAATGAAAACCGGTCGCTGTCCACCAGCTCCCAATCCCTCATCGCACGCTCTAATGCTGCGAATTGATCCCGAAGTCGAACCTGACCCGCCATTACTCCGCAATGATTAAGCCGTTCTTCTCCGTTCAATTACGAGAGAGAGTAGAAAGATTATAATCAAACTTACAGCCCCTTCACAATTTCTATTAAAAAAAGAAACAAAAATTACGTAATTCCATGTATAATCACATCAATAATGTATGCAAGCATAAATACACATCAATAAATAATTAAGGTAGTACAGCTACTTTAAAAAATTAAATCTTACCCTTCAATTCCAACACAATCGTTGGTTTGAAGGAATGTTGTAAGCCCGTAGAAATACGTAATTATTTGCCCCCAAAAAAGGGGCAAAATTAAGCTGTACGCCTGTCAAAAATCCCTTGCCATTCTCCTGCTTTTACCGTTCTTATCTGAAACATAGAAGAAGAAAATAAGGAAAGAAATTAATAACAATCAACTTGTGAGCCACACAAACATACTTTATAGTATCATTTGTATACATTTAATTAATTTAACTTGTCATTCTTCTGTTGAATCATCTTCCCCCATTTATCCGTATATAGACACACAGACACAATTCATTGTATGCTATTAATAAATATATCGTGCAGAGGAAGAGTCTCGACATAGTACGACATTTGAATTTTTTCCCTCATACTTGCAGGGAATCTAAAGAGTCCTACTTTACTTATTAATGTATCATGTAATGAAACTTGTAGAGGAGAAATTTGGAACTGCGATATATCGACCGTTCAAGAAGCACCACCACCTTCCAGTAGTATACTCATTATTATTAAGGAATATAAAATAGCTCTAGACTTAGAAATAAAATCGTTCACACGCATAGACAGACAACACACAACATACACACCTCAGCTGCTACCTGGTCCTACAGTACACTACTGTCTACTCTCCTTTCAGTCGTGGTCACTGTAGCGTGTCTACCATGATGATGATGATGCCCTGCCTACCTTCTCCCTGCAAAATCATTACATACGATCAACAAACACATACATTGTCTACCATCCTCTTATACGTAGTACATAATATATACCTATACACTATTCACAAACCCTCCAGTTCAAACTTTCGTAAAAATGGCAATCATATACAATATTATAGAGATCCTCTCGTAGGTGTATTCTATGGTATATCAAGTATACCCACACAATATTTACGAATGTTGAAAATACTGAATAAGAATTAGAGTAATACAAAATAAAATACTTAGTATCATGTTGAGCTCATGATGATAAATAGGATGGGAACAACAATATTTTAAGTAAACTTTTATTGCACTTGAACTCAATCATCCTCCCTCATCACCATCACCATTGACTCCAATCAAAATCATTTTATTATAGAGTCAGATGAAATTTGAGTCTCTGTTTAATTTTATAGGATGCTGATGCAGAGGGGGAGAAAAGCCAATAAACTAATACAAGGAAAGTTGACAATTAATAGTTCAACTCGTAATATTGTCAGTGTCAATGTCAATAACCAAAAACTGTGTCACAAACACACACACACTTGAGTACAAATGTACTATACCAGTTAATACTAGTACATCATCATACATAGCATAAGACATTAAAATAGACTGACAAGATTAAATGTACACACAAAATGTACACAAATATGTCACACGACTCCGTCTCAGATTCGATTCAGCATCAGCTGGTATCCTCAAAATACGAGTTGTTCTCTCTTACTAAATGTCTCTTATGACAGAGTGAAGGAATTTTAAAAATTTCAGTCTATAGTCAGCAGACAAACATTGTATGGAGACAGTATACCAGTGGAGAGAGGAATTAAATGAATTAACAATTTAAAAAGATCAACAATCATCTATCTCTCTCCAACAGTGTTTGGTCAAAGCTGGATAGAGAATGTTTCAATTTTTCACTATTTGTATCCCTTCATTGGATTTCCAATGATGAAACTTGAACATGCATGCATGCACGTGTCAAATATTTAATGACAAAATAGAAGGATCAAATGAAGTCAATATCTATCCATGGGGTAGACAAGACAGAAAACAAATACGTGTACATGTACGTATCATGACAAATTATATTGAACATGATACATACTCTAAAATCAGTCATTTGCGTGTACATTCATAATCATTATTTTTTAAAGGGACTTACTCAAATTGACTACCTCAAATGTCAAACACCTTTTGAAAGGATTTATTCATTGTTTAAAGAATTTGAGAAATGTACACAAAAACAACAAATATGTGACACTACTCAGTACTCATCCTTTAATACAAGCAATACCCAACTCGATCTTGAATATTTTAATAAAATTTTATATGCACCGCTACTGCTCCTGATTATTACTTGACATCAATTTAACAAAGGAGATCATGAAGATTGGACACACTTTTCTAAAAACTAAAACAAAAAAGAAGTTCATATTTTTGGATATAGACATCAAGTTGTAAAATTTCTTCCCCTTCAAAGCGTACATGCTATTTAATAAAGTTTTTAATCATCATAAAACTGGAGTATTATGATGTGCCACCTCTTCTGTGGTCTATCTCACCATGTCATATTATGTACCACTATTACTACATGCATATAAATACATTATATTTCTACTACTAATAATAATACGAGTGAAGACCCCGACGAACTAAACACCAAAACGACAACGTCGTCGCGGAGGAGTAAGTCATTCATGACTTGTTTGGTGGTAATACAATTTAAAAGGATGTTGTAGCTTTTGTTTTATACCACCATGTTTTTGGTACGGGAGGAATAACAAGTGGAATAATCATGTTGTCGGAGCAGAATGTGAATATATAATAATACAATATATATTCAGTATATCATACATTCACTCATAACTACATACATATACTCATTATATAAAAAGTAAAGGATAAAAATCTGGAAGTAAAAGTCAAAAGAGAGAGAGAGAGCACATGCTACATGGAATAAAAGTGAATGGAGGGCGAATTCATGGATTGTGTATTATACTAAACAAAATGTGTATACAATATATAATACTATATATACTTATGCCAATGAAGAAGCACCATAATAATAAATTATGTTGATACCATCTCAACTACATGAAAGAGAGAGGGAGGGGAGGGAGGACTTTCAGTTTTTCTCATATATACAGGGAGGGCCTAAGTAAAGGGCACAACTTTCAAGTGAAATAACTTTTGTAGTTTTTCGAATTATTTCCTGAAAATCATATCCGGGTGTAGCCAAAGAAAAAGGTAATTTATCC
>WJFB01001481.1:0-30793 GCA_009870185.1 Pygmarrhopalites habei | reverse complement strand
TCAGAATATCTTTGACATGGAAGGCATTAGCAACGATGGAATGGTCAATGAGGGTACCCCTCGTGGACTGACTCTCACGGCCTAGGCCATGGGGTTTACCTCTCATGGCCTGGGCCACAAGATGCCATAGCCCCTCCATGGACTGGTCCCCCCCATGGCCTGCCACATATACACAGTATAGAGTTGCTAAAAAAATGAAACATAAGTGACTTTCACGCTTCGGAGGAAAAGAAAGAAGAGAACGCCGCCAGTCGGTCGCCATCCTCTCTCTCTCTCATTTACCTGGAATGTCGACGCTGTCCCCCAAGAAGAAAATTTTTTTACTAGTAAATATCGTCAAAGTTTTTTTCCTCGCTTCTTTCTTTCAAAAATGTTTTTCCTTTTAATACTCAGTCGTAATTTTAAATGTGTAGTGTGTGGGTGTGTGTGGAGGGGGAGTGGAAGAGAAAGGGGGGAAATTATGTAAAGAAAGGAATTATAGTGGAGGGGAGGAGGAGGTATATGTACTATGTACATACATATGGAAGGATAAAGATAGGGAAGAAGAGTGTGAGAGAAAGTGTAAGAGTGATAATAATATGATGACAGGGGAAAAGAGTGTAAAGAGAAAGAAAGAGAGAGAGGAGGGAAGAAAAAAAAGCAGATGACAACGACAAAAGCCAGTAAGGAGAGGAGTTGATGGATTGACAAACCCAAAAGAATTCAACAAGTCATTGAAGCGATGAACAAAAGCATCTAGACAGAGAAAAATGATTCTATTCTGTGTGTGTGTGTCTGGAAAAATCTACAGTCTTAGTTCTTTTTTTGTATGAAACCTTCTCTTCCTCCTCCTCCACCACCACCAACTTATATAGTATCAACAAACTTTTGCCAACTTATACTCCTATCAAGACAGAGAGAGAGAGAGAGGGAGAGAATGAAATTTTTTGTGTGTTAGAGTGAAAGTGTGTAGTGTACGAGGATGAACTTTGGCATGACATGATTTTTTTTTTCACTAGGGAGGAAAATCCTACAAATTTTTTTTTCTCTTTCACCTCCTGTCCTTCAACTTTCACATCTTTATACTAAATAGAAAACCATGTTTTACTTCCTTGTATGCTATGCCTTGTCATGTGACGTAGAAAAGATGGATGTTTAAAACATGATGCTATGAAAAATAGCAGAAGTTAAAATGATTAAAAAATTACTTTCTCTCTCACAAACTTGGAAAGAATTGTCCCTGAAGCTAAGAAAGAGATGGAAATCAGGACGAATAAAATCGAAATATAAAACATTTGTTGGTGGATCTATGAAGAAATGAGAAGGAAAAAGAGACGACTGTACATGAATGTCCGATTTTCATGTCAATCACACACACACGCACATACAAACACAAATAAAATTACATGACAAGGCCACAAAATAAATAGAAGCTCAAACCCCCGAGTTTCTCGAATCTGCGGGAAACAAGACAGAAATGACATGTATTTTCTTTTTCTCATATCCCATTTTACGAGACTATGTCAATTCAGTCTACATACAGATTAGGAAGGATTAACTGTGACCTCAAAAATATACATGTATATATGACAAAAAAAGAATGAGATTCCTACTTGTTGTTTCTTCATTTCATTTCTACTCGATTTCAATTTCTGTTTCTTGCTTGGCTGATTCGACAAATCTGTTTTAATCTGTGGATAGTGAGTAATACTTTCCCTTTCCCTCGTACATGGAGTGTAAGCAGAATGGAGATAAATCCATTTTGTATGAAATATGGGCAAATTTAAATGAAGGAAGATGTAATAATCAGTGAGAAATATTTGATGATGTTACACTTCTCATTGTGAATCACAATTTGTGATCTATCTCAAAAAAAGATGCAACAATGAGTTGTATTGACACGCAAGAGGGAAGAAAATACATATTGGAATGGAGTGTGTGTGTTATGAAACTGAATATCAATTTATTTAGTTTTTTTAGTGGAGGTGAGGTCGACGGGGGGTTGATGGGAAAAGCAATCTGGAATAGAAGTGAGTCTCAACGTATTGTGTAGTCATTCCCTTCTTCCGGTGGTCTTGTATGGTGTGTAGTGTATGGACTCGGTTCGTTCATCTCCCTTGAACTCTGAATGGTACTCTGAGACGATCACGAATGAATCAACAAACAACTTTTTAACTTGCCCTCTGAATAAAGAGAAAGAAGAGAGAGGGAGGGAGGTCGAAGAAGGGAACGATGCATCTCAATTATACAATAAAAATATGTGTGTATATGTATATGTATGGCCGAAAGACTAATGTGACTACGTCCACGTCGCCAATACGGCATCCTATTCTCTCATCATCATGTATCCATCCAAGTGTGCGTGCGTGTGTGTGTATGGATTTTATCGTACATAAAGATGGGAGGGAGAATGGGGGTAAGTTGGAGCGGAAAGAGAATGAATCAAGTTGAAACTATGGGATGGAATATGTGTGCTACATAAATGTACACACGTCTACATTCTACATCTACATGGAGAAAGTACGGAGAGAAAGAAGAGGAGGAGGAGGGGATTGAGATCCATGTAACAAGAAATATATTCTGACAGTGTGTGCATTTCATGATTATGATAATTTCTTTGCTTTTTTATTCTTTTTTTATCTCGTCCTCCTAAATATTTTGGGAGCTCTGATTCCAAGAGAAAGAGAGAGAGAGAATCATTCAAATCATCCACACCCATTTCTTGTTGTCAGTTGACATCATTTTTCTCAAAATGTCTATGAAAAAAATTAAAAGGATGAATTTTGGGGATTAAATTGTTAGAAAAATTTTCACTAATAATAAAATTTCAATATTTATTATGTCTCCAGAACAGGGAAAAGAAATACGACACTTGATGCAGGACAATCCAAGAAGTGGATAGAAAAAAGGGTTGAATAATAAAAAAAATAAGGATGGAAATGTTACCGACGAAGCAAACTCAAAAAAATCATCCATCATAATAATACATATTTATATATGGAATCTATTGAGTGTGAAAGGGGTCTGTCTGTGTAGAAAAAAGAGACAAATCTCTCTCCCTCCCTTTTTGACTGAGTTACCATATTTATTTGGAGTGGAGAGCTGCGTAATAATAAAAGTTGTAAAAAAAGGGAAAGTGGAGGAGGGGAACGCGTGAAATCTTAGAAACAATTCGAAGGGACAACAAAATCAATTTAAAAATTCAGCATGCTTGCATAATCCTCCTTCCTTCCGTGGAGTTGCCTTCGATTTTCCTCGTCCCATCCTGACGGATGAGATGGCAAAGTCCCGCTGTTACCCTCAAACGTTGCGGAAGTCAGCATGGTCAGGCAGACGAGACATGGTCCATTCGTCATCCACCATAAAAAGGCTTCTTCCTTTTTCCCACTCTTCTCTCCAGTTTGAAGGCAGCCTCAGATTTTGACATTGGAGGATTTGAAGGGGTCCCATCAAATGGACACAATTGACATTTTATGGCCTGTCATGAATAGGAAATTGAGAGAGGGAGAGGAAGGGAAGGGAGGAAAAAGCATAATTTTTTTTAGAAGTGCGAAAAATTTTACACAGCTTTCAAATCTACTGTTGAAGGGTAGGAGGACAACATTGAAAAGATATGACAGAACCAAAAAAAATAAAAACTATCAAAAATTGAAGGGAGAGGATATTTTCAATTCCTTGTATCTTTTTCGAAAAAAAAAATTGATTCACATCCTCAGACATAAATCCTATTTTTTTCCGAGTAAAGACATCTTAAACCTCAAATTGTGAATTCAAAAACGATCCCAAAATGTTTATCTACAAAAAAGGGTAACATTCTGTTGGTTAAAAGTGAATCTTGATAAAAATTTTAGATTAAAATCCACACACGTATTTTTGTGTGATAGTTTCAATTGGGATTTTTCCAAGTCAATATCGTATCGTGTGGGTTTGTCAAAATTCAACTTGATGATGAATCGACCACTTCGTGAGAGGAAAGTGAAGGTTGAAAAATCCACTTCCGATCTCTGAACCCTGCGTGTGCGTGTTTGTGTGTTTTGAGAGAGATCAGGCTCAATGAGCGTGAAGATACGGAGCTGACAATGAGAGGAGTAAACGAGGGGAGACTCCAGTTGATGTGTAAAGCTCTGTCTCTCTCTCTTACTCATGATGCAACAATTCTCCCTTGTCCTAGCCTGACTAAGGGATGTACATGAGGACAAACGAAGAGAAAAAGTTTACTAAGTAAATTCTTTCTGATAGTGAACTGTAAAAAAGATAGTTGAAAAGAAAATGAGGGAATCGGTTCCTCATCCTCTCTCTTGAAATCAGGAGGAGGACATGAAAGTCTGGTGACGGATTGAAGCCTCCGGTCTTCTCTTATTCTTTGGTCCATGACTTTCCATCTCTATTCATGTATTCATCCCTCCAACCCACCCACAGACAAATAGGGTCATATGTACACTTTCCGTCCATTTTTTGGATTACCCGATCCGACTTTCTGAAGAGTGAGGGAGACATGTAGAAAGGCCAATCTGGTAGTCCTCTTTAAGGCACTGTGTTGTGTGTGTGTGTACACGTGGGAGAGTGACACGGTATGAAGATGTGAAAGAATACACTAAAGGGCAAAAGTTCTCCCTCTCTTTTCGTGTTGAATCAGCAGGAGTTGTAGGCTATTAAATAAATACGATTTGAGGACACTACAGTCCGTAGTGTAGAATACATAATACATACATAGGGAGTATTAAACTGTTTGGCTGGGAAATTTACTCATAGTTAGTACCTACCCATCATGCAGTGTGTGTGGAAGGGGCTGTGTTGTGGGGGAAAAGAGGGCTGAAGAGGAGGAGGAAGGGATGGGATGAGAAGTGGAGAGATGAAAATGGTTGAGCAAAGGGATATGATTGCTGATGCTGTGTATTGTGGGTGGTTGTACTGGTGGTGGACGTACAACCATTCAAAAGAGTGTGTTTGTGTGTTGTGAGGGAGAGAGGGGGAGAGGGAAAAAGAAGGACCCACTAAATCGTCATTTAGTCTGGACTGAGTGAGAGCAGTCAACTGGAAAGAAATGATTATTATTATGCGACATAAAACTGTATTATCGAGACTGTCATAAAGAGCAGATTAACCTGTCAAATGGTAAATTTATTACTCAAGCGGCCTCGGGACACCTCCACATTTAACCATTTTCAGCCCCAATTCGAATACATGTGTGTGAATACGTAATACGAAATAAAACACTTCTTTTACATCAAGTAAATACATGTCCCTATGTACACACACACAAATGTGTTTGTGTGTGTCCAGGGAACATATGTGGACATGATGACCAGAACCACTACTAAATGGTAAATAAATTTAAATGTATCATCGTATCGATTTCGAAACAGTATGGGGGGGGGCTGGACATTCTTCCAACTTGCACCCATTATTATTATGTCACAATCCCCTGGCATCACGGTGAGACACACACACACACACCATGGAAAGTGTAATGCAAATGCAAATTGGTATGCATTAAACTAAGGTCATTTGTTCATTATCTTTATGCCTTTGTATTCAAATTCCTCCATATTCTCTCTCTCTCTCTCTTCTTCTTTACTCTGTCCACATGAGTGAAATTACTTTTGAAATTTTACTCTTGGATCTATCTATCTGTGTCCTTCCTGTGTGTACGTGTGTGTGTCTCAGGGTTCAATTTATGAAAATAGACATGGGAATCTAGTACTACTATTACACGTTCTCTATTATATGTAAGACCATGGTAATGTTTTTCATGAATTGTCCTGGTGGTCGTCATGTTTCATAAAACAAGGGAGTGGAATTAGAGCAGAACAGAGTCAGCACCACAAAAGAGCACACACACACAACCCTCGTTTGTGTACTGGAAGAGGAGAGAGAGGGTGGGCGTTGGGGCAGAGACATGACATAATTAGAATTTTTCCTCCTCCTCCTCCTCTGGGCACTCATCTCCATCTTGATACTTTACAGCTTTTTCGCTTATTTGTAACCTCACAACAATTCTCTTGTTGTGCAATAATGGCACAAACCACTCCCCTTCATCCTTACTGAGTATGCATTTGTAGTACAAAATTTGTAATACGAAATATTCATGTTTTTGGAAACAAATTACTTGGATTTTATTAATCTGTATCTTTGTTACTAGTTCCAAAACAATTCTTCCATATTCTTATATTAAATCTTTTTTAAAAGACATTAGTTATTCACAATATGTATACAACTCACAAATTTACATAACTATATTTTTTTAAAAAAATTCACAATATCATTCTTCATCAGCATTTAATTTTTTCAGAGTAAAGTATAATAGACTGATTAGAGTCAGGATATATATATATAATATTTAAAAAACTTGTCTATCATCAAAGGGAGTAGTGGAAGGCTAACCGAGTGACAGCTAAATAATGAAAAAAAGGAATTCTGATGGGTATTTAGTTGGCTATTCACCCTCTTTCTCTCCCTCCCTACTTGAGCTAATGCTTCTCTTCCCACGCTTTCCCCTAGTCAAACAAATAATAATACTTGAACTTAGAGGAGGACTGACACCAACGGAACGAAAATCTTGGAGAAAACGTTGTCTCTGTTAGACAGAGAGAGAAAGTCAAGTGAGAGGAGTGAGAAAGAGTACACACATACTCACACTATACCTTCTTATACTGGTCATTTCCTACCCTCAGCCTATTCACAAACACAGGGGGGAGTGAGTACGTGTACGTACAAGCATAAGAAGAAGAAAAGGAGTAGAAAGGGGGACGACGAAGAAAAAGGGCATTTGGATTGACTTTGTCTACGTCTATGGCTACGACAACAAACACACAGACACAAGTAAAGGAACTCCCACACCATGACTGCTCCACAGTCGTATGTGTGTGTGTGTGTGCCCTATACACATTGAACCTACTCCCTTTCTCTCTCGCTTACCCTGTTTGCTGCCGCTGACTATAACCGAGGATTGGGGTGGTGGTGGTGGAAGTTAGCAGGCTGGAAGCGGCGACTCCTCGACTCGATGACTGCGACGACTTCAAGTGTTGGTTTAATTCAATTGAATCAACGGTTGATTTATCGTGACGCCGAAATCCAATAATCTTTTACGTGAGGCTAATGCCATCCTAGTCATCCAAACTCCTCACTAGACTTTTCCTACACGATCCCACCTAAAACTAGTACCAGGAAACACACACACATACACCTTTATACTCCCTCACTTTCACCCTTAACTAGACAAGAGAATATACCTACACTGTAGAAAAGAAGAGTAATATACTATTCTTCTACATCCTCTCATGTGATAGCCCACGGCCTCCTTTTCCTCCCCGTGTCATCCCTGCTCCTCTAACCCATCAAAAGATGTAAGACTTACTCTGTCGACAAAAGTCTACTACTATCACCCCCCCCCCCAAGTAGTCTGATTCTGACGACTACAATGGCATTACTGTATTAAATCCCGCATCTGATTCTGATTGTACACTGACACTGTCTCCGTGTTTGTAGAAATAAGAGAGAGAAGAGAGAAAAAAGAAAAGAAAACCCGAATCTTGAAAAACATCAACCAACTTTTATACTAGTGTAAACTACAATGTCTCCCTACTAATACACTCCTCCTCCTCATGTCCTTAGTAAGGGCATGTTAGTTACAAGTTTGTCATAACATAACACTCTCTCCTCATAATCCTGGAAAATAAAAACGAACACACAGACAGTACAGAAAAAAGTCAGTCAATCTCTCTCCTCCTTTTTCTAATTCACCACATACTAAAAAGATATTTCTCTCTCTACACATGAATATGTAGAAAAGGCTAATGTAATGCACATAAGTCAATCGGTAGTACAAATGAGAGAGGGATACAGACAGAAGATGGGTGATGGTGACAACACTAGTCACGGAATTTGAGAGATAATGGAAGGACATTATTTATTCAATTTGATCAATTCGGGTTTTCTTTTTTTCTCCTCAGCTTCTCTTCCCGTTTCATCATCATCTCAGCACACGTATTAAATAAAAAGCATAAACAAACAAATCCTTTTGTTGTATATTATTATACAATTCACTATTGGGAATAGTAGTATATACAGAAAATGGAATAGATCCGTCTTCATCTTCTCCCCCTCAATATAGTGAGTGGCTCGTACTCTTCAGAGGTATGTAAAGTTGAATCTATGGGATACACAAAAAAATATACACATGTTACACATATATCTGAAAAAATGACAAGGGTCCAGTTATAAATGACACACATGTACCCATTCATTCATGGATAAGAACTTTGAACTAACCTACATGAAAATGTAAATCATATTTCAAAAAAACTAGAGACAGAGTAACTGTCTCTTGCCTCATCCCCAAAACACTACACAGTAGTCCTACGTTACAAACACATGAAGTAAAGTACGTAACCTCCTGCATAATATAACTCTCTGTCTCTCTCTTTCCCTTGTATTAAACTTAAACGATTCCATCTACATATCCCACTGTAAGAGATCCAGTAGTGGTAGCAGTAGTAGCAAATAAATACTTTCTCTCAAACTGTCTCTACATCCCCCTTCTTCCTCCCTTACCCTCTCTCTCTTTGTACATGCACAAGAGTATAAATCGTATCTGCCCTTTTCCCTCCACCTCCTCTCTCTCTCTGTGGACTACCATCACTTCGTATCACATAGGATATCGCATTGAGACGCAACTTGGTGGAATTCATTGGTAAATTGAAATCCCCCGTCAACCTTATATACAAAAACGGAACACGTTCACGTACAGAAGAAAGATGGAGGATAATAATATTATAGTAATACACATGTATCAAGGATGTTATATCCACATTTCCTTTACTCGCATCTGAGCTTTTTACGACGACAGACATACTTTCCCAGTCCACACACTTCTTCCTTTCTCTCTCTCGCTCTCTTTTTTGAAAATCTTTTCTATCTTGTATTGTATGCAATAATAATAAAGCAAGGTAAGATCCAAAAACGAACACAAGGATGTGTACATGTTATGTATGTATGTAACTCAAAAAAAGGAGAAAGACCCTTTACATTTTTCCATGTACTTCACTGATTTTCCCCCTCCAAAAAGAATAAGCTTTGTAGAAGAGTAGAATAGAGTAGTCAGAGAGAGAGAGAGAGAGAGAGAGAGAGATACAGATAGGGAGAGAGAAAGACAGTCACACAGAAAGAGGCTCGAACAAGTAGTTGGTTGGGAAATGGAAAGAGAAAATCCATGAAAATTCATGAGGGATCCAAAGCGGTCTCCTCATTTTCTCTGTCTACAAATACACATATATGTATATAATATATATTTATATATCCTATGAAGTCATCACAAACACACAATGCTCTCAACTCTTTCCAACTTCCTCCACACACAACATACTCACACTGTGTATATATACATGTACACACACACAATTCACATCCACTTGGCAGTAAAACCTTCCTGAATATGCATGTGGAACGGATTACGTCTTTCGCAAAGCCCTGCAATTGTGGCGGATTGACAGATTACTTAAACACCGAATTCCACAGACAAAAGAATTCCTCCTAATGAAGTTTCTCATCACTGTACGCAGCCTTTGCCAACTTTGATGCTTGGCCTAACTAAATGCTAATGCTGGCTCCTTCTTTTCCCCGCTGTACCGCGTGTGTGTACATATAGACCTACCTACCCAACCTTTTTTTCTCACTCAATCCATTTTAGCCAACTTTTACTTGTGTCATCCTATCTCATCCCACCACATATTCAAATGATCTCCCAACATGCTTAAAACTTGATTTTTTTCTCTCTCTTTCTTCCTCTCAAAACCGTTATGTTAATGAATACAATAAAATACAATACATAAAATTAGCTCTAATGCACTCAGCCTCTCATTCTACTCTGTCGTCATGGTCGTCCATGACGCTTTCTCATTGTTCTCATCTTGGCACGATGCAAAAGGCAAATTAAGAGTCTACTCTCTCTCTCTCAATCTTCAAATGGCCAAATGAGCTTAACATGTTTGTATATATACACACACAAGTTTAATTCTGCATGAAACATATGTACAGACAGCTTGGAGAATGTGAAAAACTGTTGCATTTCTCTTTCGACCCTAACTATACTCTCGCAGCTTGAAGACTAAAGGAACTCATATCCACACTCATCCACATCTGCCATTCATATATAAATGCTTCAAAATAATCGAGCAACGTGCGATCATAATATGTACATACACACATTTTATAATATTACATACACTAGATGAAAAGGAAATCCAATCGAAATTTGTGAGTTTGTTATATTCCTAGATTTGGAGCCCTCATAATTTGGAACCGTGATTAACTCGACTCAGCAATTCTTCTCTCTTCCTCTATTCCCCCTTCTTTTCCCCTATATTACTTTCTTTCACCATATTGGCAAGCATACAAAACACGACTGTTATGGCTTCAAATAAAAGTATATATGAATTAAATATTGGTATCTCCCGAGTGCATATTCTACATGTACTCCTCTCCTCTCCATCCCCTCCTTCCACATTGCAGTAGTACAGAGGCATAATGATCCTCATCCTATTCTCCTTAACTACATCATCTCTCCTGGTACAATGTGTACAAAACTTGAAAATCAAGACCATGTACTGTACAAAACTATGAGAGACTCTACCAACTACGATACATACATATCGTAGATATGTACAGTAGGCGTACATTGTTCATAATATGTTCGCTCAACTGTCTCTCTCCCCCTTACTTGAACACAATCTTTAATCGCATTTACTCTCCCTGTTTCTCTCATCCCACTCTTCCTCACATAATCAAGATTCCCTAAGGAACACGTTTTAATTGTGCAAATATATAAGTTCGTTTAACTTCAACTTCCATAAACCAACACAATACATGTTCCACGCACATACCCTCACACACACACATACATGTATCTATATATGTATACTTGCATAACTGTTGATTGTGCAAAACCGTATTCTACACGTTCTCCCCACACACAAATAATATCTTGTCACCAATCTGTAGCTTCATCATATGTCTTTCCATTCATTTTCTCCCTTTCCCTATACGACTCTATATCTTTTTTCTCCCCTCTTTCTCTCAATGAGCTGCAACACACAAAAGTTCCACCTACAAAATAATCGTCCTATAACGTTCCTTCCGATGTCTCTATCTCACAACCATAATAATCACACACACACACATTTCGTACATCATACACCGTCAGTGAAACGGAAACACAAGAGATTCCATTCTACTTTCCCCTCTGCTCAACCCAAGTCACTTGTTTCTTCCATGTTGGATAAAGATACGTTTACCTATGTATATAATAAACTACTACATACTACACCCTCCACCCAAAAACTAAAAGTACAACAAGTCTACTGTTCAACTTTTAGTCATTTTATTATACTCGGAGATATCTCCATGTACTAAAGTGTTCTTTCTCACAGATATTCTCAAGATTATCTGTTTCTCATTCTCCCCTCCCACTCAACCCCTTTATGCTATCCTTCCCATCAGCTTCATTTTCTCTCTTCCACCCATGCATTGTCCTCCTGTACCATTCCTTCCTATTTCAAAACATTATACTAAAGACGACAGGGAAATCCTCAATTTCTAAGAACATAGTCTCAATCTTTTCACTTGACTATTGCCACACCTAAGAACTTCGTTGTACAACGGAGAAATCCATATCTCACATTGAAGTCATCATTTTATTTTATAGCATGGTCACTCACACACACACTCTCTCTCTAGTTGAAAGCTTGAACAATTTAGAATAATAAATGATCATCGTCAGCAACAATAATAATTACATCATAAAAATTCAATCAGGATCTACTCCACAAAGAAAATACTCCACTAGAAATATTTTAGTGAATTAGTGAAAGAGAAAAGTGCAGAGGAGAGAAGAGGAACTACTAGGGTATTATCTGTAGGTAGGTAGAGAGAAAGAGAAAAAGGACATTTCTAAAACTACATTGGGTACATACAAGATACATATGAAGAAAGGCATAGAGTGGAAATCCAGAGAGAAATAATAGAATAAAGAAAGTCGACGATTTAAAAGAAGGAGTAAAAGTATATTCTCTTGCTATGAGCCGCGCCTAGCTCTATCCTCCATGGAGGGAGGGGGTTAGCAACAAGTCAAATAGAATAGCCCAAGCGATGTGAATCATGCGGTTCAATAAGCAGCGAGATTTCTTTAGATTTCTTTTGCTATATTATATTATATGGTCTCTCCCTCCACACACACACATGACTAGGACTTTCCCAATACACACACACATACACAAGCCTACTTCACCCTACATATAAATAATGAATATACCTATACAAAGAAGTAAAAGTATGCTGTGTACGCCTTTATAAGGAATGTTCCACACGTACACGAAAATGTATAGAGAAAGAGAGAGAGAAAGCGAGAGAGAGTCAGTCGACGAACTTGGGAGGCTCTACGTGATCGGATTTTCCGGTCCTGAAATACAGCCTAAATATACGATATATATAACCTTCTAGTTGAGCCAAAATACTCTTCTCCCTCTCTCTCCCATCTCGCTAGTTGCCCTTCCTCGAGTCAACTCCGTTGGCTCCACTTATCTAACCTAACTTATCCGTTGCATATCACACTCAGATTCATTTCGTAGAAACAAAATCGGGGCTAGGATGTGGTGTACACTGTAATACTACTACCACACACTACACTATTAGATATAACAAGACCAGTTGCCTTCTCCAGTTAGTTCTTCTTCTTCTCCAAAAAAACTTACACAGACTCAGCAAGTAAGCAAGAAATACAGCATCAGCACCACCACCATCCTACACTATCCAGCCACACCAAAATACAAGACATAAAATCGTCCATCTTCTCCTTCTAATGTTTCAAACTCCTCTCTCTCTCTAGCTTGTCCTCCTAAAAACATGTATAAAGTAATCCGTATCTAATGTTAAAAAACAGCAAGAAGAAGATGCAGAGGAGGAAGGATTCCATTGACATTCCAACTCTTCATCATCATACTACTCCTTCCTTTCTTCACATCCGCCTCCCTTGTCCACAAGTTCACCACACCAAAATGGATTAAATAAATTAAGAAAATTTTGTGTAATACGACATCAAAAACTATTGGAATAGACTATAAGGCCGAAAGAAGTCTAAAAACTCACATCACAATATTCTCCTTTCTTTTTGAAGGTTTTCCATTTTCCACATTTGTTAAAAGATGAAATTATAAAATTCAAGCAAAACTTTTCTTTTACAATTCTACTCCCATTTGAAAGTGCAATGTATAAATGTAAAATGGATCCTGTTGCATCTGCTATGCAAGATGATGAGAGGAATTGTATTTTCTAAAAAATCCTTTTTTAACAATCAAGTCCTCCTCCTCGTAACTCATATTATTACTTCCGTGACTTCTTCCCTACTCATACTTTCCATGCACAGCGGAAACGGAAAGGAAGAGAAGGCAGACAAAGAAGAGGGTGGGGAGATGCAACAAAAATTATCCATGATGCCTTCTAATACTACAAACTTTCTACATCATGTAATTAAATTTTACAATTCTTACTTCTCCATCTAACTAGGAACCCTCGATTCGACCCGCTCAGTTGATGAGTGAAATAGTCATACTTGAAAAAACTACATATAACAATAGTAAAAAGATGAAGAAAAATTCTTTTTACTAGCCATCAACATTTATTGATGACGTTTTAATCCAAACACACAATTCATGTACACCGTACATATTTGTGTATAGATACAACTCGCTGTCCACAAAATGGTATTATTTAGATGACCAAAATCTCAGACGAAGCAAAATATAATAGAACAAAAAAAATTATATTTAATAACTCAAGAACCCATATTCAACTAACCAATCACTCAACCATGAATACGATGGAGCGGACGAGGAGCCAGGAGGAGGTTATTCATTTCCTTCTCATACATACTCTGTCTGTTTCGTAATAGTATAGGATCCCAAAATCCACACAACAGACACAATAGAAGATTCATCCACAAAAATTCAGGCCTCCGACTGATTACGAGAAGACAAAATGAGAAAACTAAAGTTGCCGATATATGTATATGTTACTGTACGTGTGTGTGTGGGTGAGGGAAAAGAGGACAGCCAACAAGGAGCAGTACAAACAGAGATTTTGTGTGTGATCCAGACGGGGAAGGCTAATGTGAAATAAGGAAAATGAGAGTATATGTCTGGAGGAGGAGAGATGTGGTGTTGAATCGTGGCATTATGTTCGGATTATGTTCTCTCAACAGCACTTATTTCGATTGAGAATTGATCTGACTTTGATTGCAACCCCAAAGAAGAACTATCACTGCACTATCGACTCTATCTCCTAACCATTCACAAATACACACATTACTTAACGAGCAGTAGTCATATATGTATGTACAAGTCAGTCACCAACTAGGCAGCAACTGATATGAACATCACCCTTCTATCCCCTCCACATCCTCCCTCTCTCTCGACAATGGCAAGAAGATATAAATTCCCCCTCCACTCCTATAATGTACCCAAAAAACAACTGGAAAAGTTTTGCTAGGGTCCATCCACGCTTTTCACTCTACATCGTACATATGAACATGAAATTATTAGACGTCGTACAACTCGAAAACAAGAGTAAAATTTCCCCATAAATAACCACTTTTTTTCTTTCTCTCTCTCTCTCCCTCTCTTTCCTTCTCCCTAAACGTACATATGTGGCAGTGTACGTACTTTGTATTCCTACTTCTTCCATTCGTCTCCACCATAATTCACTACAGCACAGTGTTGTACATTAATTTTGGAAAAAGTCTAAAGTCAAAAGGCTGCATGTACAATCTAACTTGATGAATTTGCTTTCTCTCTCTCCCCCCATAAAAACTGTGGATTTCATGAAACAAGAGAGAGAGCCAACTAAATTCTGTATGGATACAGACACAACTATCTGTTGTGCTTTTTCTATAAATCTGGTTCATGTCTCATTTCAATATGTTTTATAATAATTATAATAAGGATAGTTTTATCATCTAAAATATCAACAGCATAAACAATAATTTGTATCTCTCCCAGTCAAACCCCAACTTTTCATCTTTTATTCTTATTATAATAAATGTATGATGTGTCTAGTATTATATGACAAAACAACACATATATTGAAAGTCATTTCGAGACTATCTTCAATTATTGCTGCCAAACGAAAGATAAAATACATTCTCTACAAACTACAGAGAGTAACGCTACAAACACGTACATACTTTATATGCAATATATGTATATAATATATATGTACATATACATAAGCTGGATGGATTGAGAGTTGGGCAACTTGTTTTTTTGGCTTAACCACCCAAGCAGACACATTAGTAAATTCGCCTCTCCACCAATGCCACTCTGTGCACATTTGAACATAATGTGGAAGAATTTAGCAAGAGTTTGAGCCAAAACGGGGAAGGGGGATGGAGAGAGGGAGAGAGAAAGAGAGAAAGGAAGGAAAAGAGAAGAGAAACAGAACGATTAATGCCCTAAATGCCTTCATACAACCCCTAGTTGATGGGATAGGAGAGTATATAAAGTAATCGTGAATAGCTAAGACTATGGACTATGTGATACTGAGTAACATAACTTCAACACCGGACAACCAGGGAATGTCGATTTAGTCGCAACACATTGCTCTAAACGCTAATGACTCTCTGCCTATCAAGTTGATAATAAGCATTTTGCTCAGAATTACTCTCACTACTTCTCTAAAGTCTCTCACGATTACTTCTCTCCTCCTTATATACTAACGTATACTAGACCACTGTGTGTGAGTGTGTGAACCATTACACAACCTAAATATAATACAATATAAGTCCCACACACTTTGTACTTAGTTTAATATATAATAATACAGTTAGGTTCGGGTTGTAGGACCTAGGAGTAGGTTCCAAAGTGCGGAGAGCGAGAGAGAGAGAGAGAGAAGATAGAAAGGCGTAAACGCTGACAGCAAAAGAGAGAAAGATCTAAAACTCCACCACTCCAATGTCTGCTCACTATCATCTTCATTCGCATCAAAATGGGCTTCACATTAGTGCCTTTTCAGATCGAAAACGATGATTTTATATGCAGTCGAGCGATAAAAATAAGGACGCATTTACCAGATTGAATGAATAGAATATCAAGAGAGAAAAGAAAGGTTATCCCATTAGCAGCAGCCACTCTCTCTCTCTTTCTACATCCATCCATCCATCTCAACTGTTATGCAATGCATTCTCATTGCAGCAATGAACACGTTGAAGAGTCAGCACAAGCACCAACCCCCACCACCATCACTTTCATTTCACCAACATCTACTGGTTATCTTTATGCTTTTATAGCTTTTAACCTAAACATTACATATTCTCTCCTGCCAAGACGCTCTAGGCTACCCATAATACATCCACATCCTCATGAAATACCTTATGACCCTGATTGTACACTATTAGCCTCTTTATAGCTCCTCTTTCCAGAGAAAATTCTTTTATTTTTACCCCTCCATATTTATACCCGTCTCTCCCCACACAGAGTCTCTCAGTATACAGAAGAAGAAAAAGTAAAAGATACAGATTAAATTTCTTAAATTCTATACAATCCATATGTAAGCAGAAATTGATACACTACGTCACTACGTACATGCGTTCAATGTTTAACCTATCCTCACCTTGATGATACACATGTACTAACATACTTTTATCTGCAGTTATCCTCAACTTTATCCCCTTTTCAAAATAAACTTATAGCCTTATTACTCTTCTAGTAGTGATAGCAATAGTAGTAGTACCCCATTGATAGTTCTGAATTCGTCAGAAAAGAGAAGCTGACGATGCCAAGGGAAACCCTTGCCAACAAGTCATCTTTTATCATCATCAGTCATCTTCATCATTCAATCCCCACTCTCTCTCTCTCTCTCTCGCACCCACACACACACTTTCTCTCCAAAGATCCTTTTCATCATCCTTCTCTCCCTCCTTCATATTACATATTATTATATTCTCTCTCTTTCATTTTCCATCTATCTATGTTCATCCCTTAATAGTATCTGCACAGAGACAAGTTGAATTCCCCGTTTTTACTGACCTCATCTCAGCTCATTATCTTCATTAAGTGCCTCATTCACTTCCTTCCGAAGAAAAACATTAAACTAAACATATATATCTCTCTCTTTTACTTCTAAAGTCCAATTTACGACAGCTTTTCAACCCCAAGTATCTTCACAAATTTTCCTTCGTAGTGATATTACCCACTTGCCACTTATATGTCACACAAAATATGTATTATGGTTGAAAATACTATTTAACTCCACATCATCATCCTAAATGGAGTAAACATGATCTTCGTAGACAATATACTGTATTACTACACATATTCTGATCAACAAAGCATTTACACAACTTTTAAAATATATTATTGTTTTACATTTATACGTTTTTTAAAAAAATAGCAAATATGCGAAATAAAATTGTCATAACGTTCTTCAGGGACCCTAGAAAACATTAACAGTCTAAATGTGCGTGGTTCTGAAATTTCACAAGGAAAAAAATTCTAAAGTCTTTCCATAATAAACAGAGAATGAAAAGAAATTCAGATAAAATAAAGCAACCTGTGAACATCCATTCTTACTTAACAGTAGATGAGCGAGCATTGAGAGCAAAGAGAGGATGAATCCACAATGTACGACCAAGAAGTCAACAGTGTGACGGAATTCGTCTTCCTTACCTGATAAGCATGCTTAACGTATGCAAAACATTTCCTAACCTTTAAACAAGGGAAACCTGGGTATGATTTAGTTTGAGAAGGTACTTGAAAGTTTTATCTACTCCCTTTTATTCTACTATCCTTATACATGTCCTCTCCCCACACTCTACACATCCTTCTTTGCACTTTGCTCTCTTTGACATACAAAAGGAAAGATGGTCAAAAAAAATATTCTCTTTGTGCTTTTCAGTTAGCTTAAGTCAACGGCAAAAAACCCCCACACGGCACACACACTCTATCTACAGCCAGTGTATACCATGGGATGAAATGTCCTTACATAATAAAATGACTAAAGCGACGCCCAACATAACATACCATGTTTACAATATTAATATTATCTTTAACATAATACACAGAAGAGTATACCACGATATGAATGAAGAAATGTTATACCTACATTACATTGCTTTCACTTGGTGATGACAGGGAAATTTTCATGGTAAAGCAGCTGCACCACAGACATGCAAATATTTGCCGACCACATCAAGACTCCTTCCATTATGCCAGGGTAAACAGTAGACTGGCAGAGAAACGGAGAAGACTTTATGCATACAACTACTCAGACCTTTCTTTCTCTCCCTTCTTTCTCTCTGTACTTTCTACACATTCGCCTTTATTTTCTATTCTTTCGAACCTATCCAAGCCGTTGAAACGCATTCATACACACTAGAAGGCTTCCCTTCATCTACTCTTTTGTGAGTGAGTCTTACGCACACTCACTGACTGATGAATTTTTACAAAAAATATTATACAATAATAAAAATATACCCTCCCACAAACTATTCAGTTTCAGTACATGCCGCTTAATAGCTTGTATCCATCTTAGCCTACCTTCGGTTGAAAATATGCAACAACCAGTATTTATTTTCCATTTTCATATATTTCCACAATTTGTAATAATGATTTAAGTCAGTTCATGTGATTACCTATGTTCCTTTCACTTTAAAATCTTACTGAATCATTTTTTAAAACAAAAATAAAGATTTGTATGTTCTCCGAGTTATAGTGAAATAAAATCAATCTGGGGAATTCTTTTTTAAAAGTCAGGATAAGTGAAAACTGGAAACAAATGCATTGGAAGAAACAAAGTTGGGATAATATTAGACTTAAATTTTAATAAAATTCTATCTGCACTTTTCTTCTTTTTAAAAAAATGAAACGGACTACATAGCAAACTCGATTCATAATACATTTTTTTGTTTTATGTACACCAGAGTTGGGTTACCACATGTGTAAACTTTCTCAGCCATACCACTGTATATACTGTGTGACAGTTTGTTCATTTTCCTCGGACTGTTTCTCTCCTATACTGTCCACCCATGAAACTCGACAAATCAAATTTATCGTCACGTTCCTCACTTCTCGCTAAAAGCCAAGTCCAACATAACATCTACACGTTCACAAACAAACTTTTTCTAACTATCCAAGAATTAGCTGGTTACAACTATTCAGCCGCCCATGTGTATTTGGTGTTCCGTTCCACATTGCCTAATACATTTTCAAAAAACAAACCAACCCACCAACTACTTTTGGACCAGACTATCTGAACCAGTAAAGAAAAAAAAATTTCGATTCATTTTCCACTTGACCAATTTATATGTATTAGCTACATAAACCAGCAAGACGATACGTGATAAATCCGACGATGAAGTCATGTCATCGTAGTAATTAAAAGAAAGACTATTAATATTCTACATGCAAAAGCCAAAAAGATAGAAGTACATACATGAAATGAAGAATGAGCAAAGAATTGAAAAAGAGAGTGAGAGTAAAAGAGACGCAACTGGACTGGATCCATGTCATATGCACATACTATAAAATATATGCACTCATTATTTATTTGATACAAAGGTGACACTGAAATATGAATAATTAGAACTTTGACATTCTAATGTGGCACGTGCAAGGGGCATATTCGGAAGAGCCCATCGTTAAAACCACAAACTGCAACGTTCTGGTTGTCTCAGAAAATGGGAAAGCAAAGCTTTCTAACCTATGAATCTCGCTCTTTTCGGAAGATAGGTTTTTCTTTCATTACTCTCTACATGAGGGCTTATCATTTAGGTTTACATGTTTTGAGTAAGTATGATACTGTGTATCCGTATAATATTCCAGTCCAGTGTATACTTAGGTAAACGACGAAAAAAGATGGTAGTATTTTATACACCTATGGTCCTTATACGAATATTCAAAAAATAATACATATATGACATACGTTCTACGCCGTACCATATGTATAAGCATATATAGTATGTATAGGGGAGAAGGAGAACGGAATAAATAATACATATAATCATGCATCTCCATCATCCATTGCTCTATAGCAGTGGTAGTAGCTGAGGGAGCATAATATGCATAATTGGATTACCTTCCGTATAAATATGCAAAAACCCGAAAATGAAGATGACACAAAGCTGTAATAAATTATATAAGGCAAACAAGATCCAAGGAGAGAGTTGAGGGAATCCATTAAAACAAAGCCGACAAGTTTCTCCACCTTCATCACGCATACACATACATACGTAGAGTTTACCCGTCTGGTTGTTAGTCTTATGTGTCAGGAAGAGCAGGATCTCAAGTTCTAAGGTTGTTTGTAACCTCATTACATTACAGGACGAATAGGGTCTCCCTCTCAGATAAAAATAACAAGAGCGCTTATTACTCCGTCAACCCAGAAATAAGATTCGAGTGAAATTCAGTCTACTAATTAAATTTCGTGACACCTTTGTAAGTCCTTCCTCTTCCTCTCTTGTCATCTATTCCGTCCTCGTCATCATCATCATCTGGCCCTGCTTTTTTCCCTTTCCTTCCTCACTGTTCATTTCGTCATTCATTCATATCCATCCATATTTCATACTTTGCCTTTCCCCGTCAAAATGGATTCAATTTTGGAAAACTCATAAAACAAGGGAAACTCTTCCCCTTCTCAACACACACACACACACACGAATAACAAGAGTCGCCGAATCTTTCCCACCACCACCGACATATCCATTATACAGTGTGGTAGTGTGTGTATATAAAGTATGAAGCCTCGTCATAATCAACAACCACCACATACAACCTTGTTACAAATTTAATAAAACAATGTTATTAGTCAAACCCAATTCATGCTTTGATTAATACAATGATTTTGACGATGAAGGTCTTCACACAATTTGCATATTTTTACTACCACCATGACTTTGTCCACTTACTTTTTTGTACTAAATATAAGCCTTGAACCCACTCAACTTATTTACATTTTTACAAGCAACACCTTCACTCAATTTTTACAAGATTTTTACTTGCCATACACACAATCTATTTACGTGACCAAAGTTGGAAACATTGCAACTATGTCAAGAGGGTTTTAAATTCATTCTCAGTATGTTTTCTTTACATCATCAATGATAATTCATCATTAGATGCAGTGCATAGTACAATACAGAGAACTTTTGGGGAAAATGTTTCATGTACAAAAATCTGATGAGAAATTGTCCATCTTTACTTATGTTTTTTGTAATCTTGTGCCCATATTTAACAACAAACGAAAAGGGAGGCTGCAACTACTTTAAAATTTGTCACATGTGTGTCATTTGCAACCCCGACATGATATAGAGAAATGATAAAATGTAAAACAAATTAATCACCTGCACAAAGCCTGTGGTAAAGAAGATATGATGGGTCCGTATCCTTGAGCGTTGTCATATAACTCGAACAGGGGAGCCGCTACCAATTTGTAATTTTTCGGTACGGCGAACAAGGCTGAAAAGTAAGTATTCAAAACATTGTATATCTTGTCCAGGTCACTTGTTAAGTATTAAATGATGTATATAAAATATTTAGTTACATACAAGTCAGGTTATAATATTGATAATGGTATTTTTTAAGTCCATGAATTAAAGTTGATGCTTAAAATAATTTTAGGCTTAAAGAGTGAAGCAAAGTAAAAGTGGATGTATACCTTTCTTACCTTTCTCCTGCAACTGAACCAAAAATAGTTTTTTATGCTCTTTTGGCTTTGTAATATGAGGGGGTACATACGGATACTGAGGAGGCTCGAAATTTGGACGCCACCAGTTACCAATTGTATCTTCAATCACCCATTCCTGTGCAACACCATCTTGTCTCCCTAAAGTCTATAGACAATGGAAAGAGAAAAAAAAGTGACCATGATGAATGAGAATACTCTAAAACGTATATTAATTAAATATTCTTCAAAATGTACAACTCACTTCTGTCATAAGTCGTTTTAGTCCGTCAATTTCATCCTCTCCAGGTCCTAACTCACCTCCAGGCCTTCAAAAACATAAATGATTAAGTTTCATATGACACACACATACTCATGGTGTAACCTTTGTTAAGACTTACATCTTACAAAGATGTATTTACGTTACGATAAAGTTCTACTAAGGTGTTATGACTAACTCACAATTTAAAAAATGTTGTTCCTAGTTGAAGTAAAAGAACATGAGGAAGGCCATGTTCATGAACAAGAAGAATTCCTTCAACGCTTCTTCTCATACCCATTTTTTCAAATTCATCTCTCATCCTTTGAAATCTAGCCGGTACGGAAGGATCCTTTTCGTAAAGGGGATCTTTTGTTCCAAAAGTGTAGTTTGTGAGAGGATACCTATGTCAATCAACAACAAACATTCAATACACCTTGTCGTGTGTATTATACAACCAAATATTAATGTTCACAGTAATTACAATCGAATAATTGAAATAGACTTACAAGTGTATTGTACGGTTGAGATTTAAACTTGATCCAATATCATTTTTACCCGGTGACCTATTATTATTATTTTGATTCAATGGTGGAGGGACCCCAGTAGGCCACCCTGTACGTCTAACCACACCAGCCATTATTATTTTTCAGAGTATTTAATTTCAATTATTATAGTGGAATCGGACAAGCGGCAGAAAAAAGAAATGACAGCGATGTTTAAAATTCCCCCGATTTTCCTGAGCGGAAAGTCTCAAAAATCCTTATGTATATGATGGGTCAATTGACAAGGATAGGACAGAGCCGGTCAAAAATGATTCAATGCAAAAGTATTGTTGATCCTTTATTTCATTAACAACAAAATTAGTCTATAAATGCTCTATTTGTATTATTGTAGCCTAGAAAAATCGGTAAATGTAAAATTAAGGAATAACAATTAGGCAGTATCACCGTTGAAATTGATATCCAGTCATTCAAATATTGAGACATTTCCTCTTCCGGTGTATTTGATGCATTCAGTCCTCTCAAAAAACACGCCTGCAACAAAATGTAAAGGATAATTTAACGTTTCTCTCTACTACTAAAATACGAGTTTCACCGTATGATTTCGAATCACAAGCGTACCGTTCTTAATTCTTCAATTTTCATTTCTACGATTCCTTCCTTCTGTATTGCTAAATCTTGATTTTGAAGCATATTGGCAATACTAACTAGTCTAGATCTTCGTCGTAGCCAACCGGCATGAGATCCATACATGTGGCACAAACAATTCTGTAACAGAAGAATAATAACTAGTAAAGAATTTCACTACATATATATTAGTAGGAAGAAGAATATGATTGGAATATTACAAGTACTTACCGCATGACTCCCAGAAATATATTGTATGCTATATGGCTTAGTCACAAAAATAGGAACCAATTCTACTATTTCATCTCGTGATGGATGGCTTCCACTACCCAACTTGTATAAAGTATTTTGAAATAATTCTCGTTCCCCATCATTCACAACTTGTGAAAGCTGCGACTGTAACAATCTAAAAACGGGCTTATAATACTTTTGCTTCTCCCTCAAAATTTCCACAGGAAACTCAGACTTTTGTTGTATTGACTGAAAAATATACAGAGAGTAAAATACAATTTAAATTAATAACAAAATGATTACTGTAATTGAATGAATTGTTTGAAAATGTATTTACATAAATATGTTTGAATCGATCATTTTCATACATTTCATAATGCTATGTATTTACCTACCCAGAAATGTGACGATAGTAATTGTTTTGGAAAATAAAACCTGTGCAAAATCAAGATAATCAATCATTACACTGACCTTACAATCACCATAATGCATCATAATTTATGATATACTTCAATTGTAACTTACGCTATTGGAAACATTACATAATTTGCGAAAGGTAAAGCGCTAATCAGTAAGGTCGGTGCTACTCTTTTGACTTCTATATGGAACGAAACAGAAAGGTAAGTATCTCATTGTAGGATTGTCACAAACTGTCAAACATTACAAGATCATTTGTCTACAGTTTAAAGTCTCTCAACAATTCATACTTTCAACTAGTACAGTAATGTTACCTTTTGGTAGCCGGTAGTAGAGTTCAACCTCTTTCCTATCCAGTACTTTGACTCCTTGTGAACTTGTCCATACTTTTGTCTTGATGTTGATAAACAATCCCACTTCCTTGGCCAAGTCCTATCAAAAATTTCGTCATCATTTTTTATACTGTGTTGTAACTTCCAAAAGTTCAAGAAATGGGTCATTGTATTTTGTCATGTATTGTGACAACTCCTTACCTTGAAGCCCAATATAAAGATCCGTGTATAATGAGCGATTCCAGGGAACGACTTTCCCAGAATCTTATTCATGTTTAATCACAATTACATCTACAAAACTTTACTTCGAGATCCAAAATTATTTTCACTCAGTTCCCTCCCTCCCCTCTGCAAAAATTTGAATTTCTGTCGACCAATCAGAGGAGACCTCATCAACGTATTTCATACGCAGATAATTTTTGCAAGGCTAATGAAGGGGATTTAATTAATTTCATCGCAGTTAAATTACGTAAGTTGAATACCACACTCAAAACTTAATTAATTGTGGCCTGTTTTATGTTTTCA
The DNA here is from genome assembly GCA_009870185.1 of Pygmarrhopalites habei. Classification (NCBI taxonomy): domain Eukaryota; kingdom Metazoa; phylum Arthropoda; class Collembola; order Symphypleona; family Arrhopalitidae; genus Pygmarrhopalites; species Pygmarrhopalites habei. The sequence goes on along the minus strand of WJFB01001481.1, from coordinate 6,218 downwards.
ATCATATTTTGTATGTAAAGTTTTGTCTATTATAGCCAATTGTCTGAAATTGTTTACATGGAGATTAGATTCTAAGACTTAGTTGACAAACAAACAATTTAACTTTATTAATCTTTAGTACAAAAATTTTTTTTCTGGAACCTTGGATCCATTTTCTAGGAAAGTGAAAACATGATACAGCATCGTCGAGGAGGAAAGGACAGAAACAATGCATCGGACGAATAGTAATACTCCATTTAAACAAAAACCCGAAAAGAAACTGTTGAATGAAATTGCTCATCTAACTCGTAAGCACTTTATTTGATATTAACTTATATAACATAATATGGACTTATCACCGAACACTCAATTTAATTGACGAGTCATCATCATTTATTTTTATGTTTGTTCAAAAAAATATAGATTTATTACACGGTTCAAAATTAAAACCTACATTTATTCAACAAAGAAAGACATCAACGACGACGAGTTATGGAAAACGACTTGTTCCATATCGTGCAATTAATCAACCGTTTAGACTTAATGGGGGCGGGGGCGTTGGGGGTAGTGGTAGTAAATACAAAAATAAATTAGTTGTATGTTCATCAAAAAGTCTGAGATCTCGTTATAGAAGCTGGAAACATTTTCCATCAAATTCCTCAAAATTGATAAAATTTTCATCTAAGAAAAAGAATGGACATTTCTTTACTAAAACGACCACAATTAAAAATTCCACAGGTCGTTTCCCCTCCTCTTCCAGTTACAATATTAGAAAACCAGCTCAACAAATTCCGAGAACTCAGACTAAGGATGTAATTTACTCTCAACTACCTGCAGTACAACAACCACCTCTTAAGGAGACAACGACGACGACGACCGTTGTAAAAGAGACGACTGAAAAATCTAATCGTTATTATGAAGTTCAACCCAAGTCTTCACCAATCAAGACAATCGTTCAACGTCGTGTACACCCAGATTCAGTGTCCATTCGATCCAGAAGACTGGACACTGAAGGAGAGGGAGAGTTGACTTCATCATCATCATCATTGGATGACAGTAAATTCCCAGAAAATAATTTTATCAAGATTCCAGTACAATCAAACCGACAACTTTCTACTGCTGCTGATGATGGCAACAACGTGCTATCATCACAGTTGTGTGATGAGGACTCACAAATGATACTCAGTAGTCATGACGAAGAGTCCCTAGCACTAGGTGATAATAATGCACTCGGTTCTAGTGACACAAATCTAGAGTATACTGCTAAAGTCAGTTGTACAAGTAATAGTAAACATTATAATCCTCCTCCCATCGGTCTGCCTCATAGTACAAAGAGCCTTTGTTTGGTAGAGGATCCTCCACATCAAACAAAAGTCCAGATGGACAAAGGCTCCGTGTCATTAAGCAGTAGTGGTCGTAGTATTGTACAGGAAAAACATGTAGTCACAAATATTGAGGGTGTTTCTCTAGACATGCCTGCCAACACAACGATGATGACAAGTGTTCAAAATTCGGATAATACTACTACTATGAAACCACATGAAGGAGGAGGAGGAGATTCTCGGAGACTTCGACTAATGAGTAAGTTGAGTAAGTTAAATTCTTTAAAACAACGCTTGGATCAGGGAGACTCGCAAAAAATGCCTTCCTACCTCCCTTGTTGATTTTCCATTCAATTCCCAACTTGATATTCATTTTGAATATCCTATTATTATTACAGCAGAAATGCTACTTGTGTGTGTGATTTGTGTGATTCTTCTTTTCACTTTTCAATATTATTCGTTCTATTTTCTTCTTCTAAAGTCTTTCTTCTGCTATTATTTAGAATCCTAAATAAATCTTTATTTCTCTAAGGTTTTGATATATTTTTCTTTCAAATTATCTTACTAAAAGGTAAATGAGTGGTATCAACCAAAGTGTCACTGTATATTTGGCAGTGCTAATTTTATTCATCGTTTGCCACTTACTTACAATCTGTGTTAAAGTTTTTTTTTCAAAAAAAAGATTTGGCAACTTTTGTGTTGTCCTTAGACTTTTTTGTTGAAAAGTTTTCAAGAATTATTGTTTTAACCACAATTTTAATTGGGAGGTTTCGTATGGACATGAAACATTATTACAGCTGATCCGTACAACAAGTTTTTTTCAAGAATTTTCTGTCATTGAATAGGAATCTTTTTGAAGTAAGAAAACTATTCCTGTTGTTATTCTAAATTATAGAATTTTTAATATTGTGATGACTTAATCATTAAGTCTTAATGTAAGGGGTTGTATTATTATTATTGGGGAATCTCTTGTCTTTGTCCAACTGTTTTGTTTGAGTGCTTCTGTAATTTCATCTTCCTTTTTATAATGTTTTAATGATTTTAATTCGGATTCCTCGTTTTGAATCCTCAGCTATATATATTTTAATGTGCAAATATGAAAAAAAATTGCTCTATTGTAAATTGATTTTATCGTTCGTAATATTTATTGCATGCCAGTTTTAATTGCGCAATCTTGTCGAGTTTCCCATTTGCTTCTGAATATCGTACAATTACAAGTATATTTTTATTTTGACCTTAGTTGAAAGTGTGATATCAACTATACATGAATCATGTTACATGATAGAGTGATTTCACGACCGACCGACTTGAAAATAATAAGAATATATAAGATTATTGTGATGATAGGTGTAAAAAATATATTTAAACGCGAGAGTATATTATATAATGCGCATAATTATTGTCGTTACTTTTAATATTTTATTGTAATATTAATCATTCATGACTTTATACATAAAAGGAAAATTATCGAATAAAAAATATACATGAATGCCAAAAAAGTGATTTGATAAAAGAAAAAGTTGGTAAAGTTTAAAATTGAAGGAATTGAAATGAATAAAAAGAAAATTGAGTCCAACTTTTTTTGTGTGTCCTGATTTTTCACCTTATTTATTAGCATAATACTGCATTACACAGGACATGGCATGACAGCCTGTCATTGACAGGACTGGAGGATAATACTAAGGACATTAAAATTCTAATACGTATCATGCATGTTTAAGGTACATCATCTGAGGTTTGACAAAAATAGACTAGTTGACCGACAATTAAGTATGGTAGAATAATTTTTGTAACTGGTATGTGAGACGACTAGTTTTGATAATTTCAAAGACCAATCCGTTGACACTCTGTGGTTACATCAGGTAACTTACATGACTAAATTCCGGAGACGATATAGTTTTCGTCTTACTTCATGAATGAGAGCTGGATCACTTGTGATAAGCTTACCACACATGGTCAAATTGCACGTTTCCAAGTTTGGACAATTTCCAATTGTGCACAAGAATCCTTTGACGCTGATCTATTTGAGTATAAAATGCAATAATTAACAAAAAGAGTACAAATATGATTTACATAAAGGACTTTTCCCAGGATTTTTTGTACCTGGGAGCATCCAGAAATATCTAATTTGACGAGATTTGGTAAATTTAGTGCAATATTCCATGTTGCCTCGTTTAGACCAAGGCAATGGGATAGACTTAATTCTTTTAAACCTGAAAAAAGAAACCGAAAAGATATCATTTCCATCCGTTGAATGTACATAATGCCTCTATAATGAATTTCAAACTTACGATACAATCGTGGCAGACAAAGTCCAATCGGTAAACTATTATTTCTTGCCAATATATTTGCTCGTATATTGGAAGCCATTCGAGGGGGTACGCGAGAGTCAAGAACGTCAATCTCAAAACCGGCCAGTCCTCGATCAGTAATCTTGCTTTTGCAAACTTTCAACACTTCAAGTAGAGGCAAGTATTTAATTATACCTTGCATGACTTCATCCGATATTGTAGAACCACAACAGCCCACATCAAGTTCTGTCAAATTAGTCAAATATTTAAAAATATTGATGAGGACAGGAGCAACTGGTGAATTGTCAGCATTCAACATCTATATCAAAAGAATCCAATACAAAATGTCGTTGTCATTGTGTTGTCAAATAATTTTTCAAAATTAATTAAGTGAAGTTTTGTTTTAAGAATCTTTCTTACATAAAATGGTATGGAGCTTCTCATCTTCAAAACTTTTAAACTTTTACAACTTGTAAAAGCCTCCTCTTTTAATTGAACAGCTGCACACGTACTCATATCAAAGTGTTTCAAATTTGGCATATGTTGAAGAAAATCGACATTTGGCACTTCACCGCATTCTCTTATTATCAAATGTTCTAGATTTGAGAAGTCGATATTTGGAATATCACGGGGAAGTAGTTTGACTCTTTCTACAAGTCAAATTAAAGTCAAATTATATAAGGTTTTTGAAAAAAAAAGTTACGATATACACTCTTCTTTACTTACCAATTTCTAATTTACGAAGAGTCTTGTTTTGACATGTCAGAAATTCAACGAGATCCGTCGACTTTAGCTCTGAACATTTATTTAAACATATAGATTCCCATTTGTACATTTCTGAAATAAAAACAATGATACATAACTGATATTTGATACCACATTTTGATAGGGAAAAAATCTTGCTCTTGGTGTAATGTTTTTTAATTAATTTTACCTGGATCCATAATGAGATTCAAGCCCTTGTCCACTCGTGTATCATTTAATATTAATTCTCTCATACATTTGGCCCTTGGTGTCGACAAAAAGGCACGCTGCAGCATATGAAATGTAAGGACATTGTCACTGAAGTCGCTGAAATCTGTCAGGTCAGTATCTTCAGTCGCGACTAAAAAATAAAATAAATTTTTGTTACATTACAATTTAAACAAACAAGAAAAATGGTTATAAAATATTCTAAAAGTCTGACTTACTTTTTGGATAAAATCTCTTGAAAACAGCAAAGGTAAAGGCAATATTACAAGAAGATACATTTAATGATTTCAGTTTTTGTGTCTTGAGTCTGAGGATAAAAGAGAGAAAAAAATTAACTGCTTATATTTTGTATAACATGATGTATAATTAATTTCCACATTAGTCATTTCATTACAGTAGACTAAGGACAGCATGGTCACTCAAGTACCTACAAAATAATGAAGCATAATATGCAGAGTCAATTTAATTAAGACAATACAAATACAAAATTCACGACATAATTTTTTGTTGCTTACGGATTGTCCGACAAATCCAAAGATTCCAAATTCTCCAGTGACAAAAAATTGTGAAGGTGAAAGTAAATTTTTCCCATCATTAAATACTGACTGCATTGTCGTACACCCAAATGTTTCAGGTATTTACATTGGTCTCGTAAACTCTCCTAGGAGAAACCCATCACATAAGTACAGTATTGTCCTCCAGAAACAAAAAAATATATGCTAAATTTTAGCATAATGTTTCGTATAGTAATCACCTCATTTGTTTCAGGATAATTTCGTGGAAATGTACAGCCATAAAAATCAATATGAGTGAGTCGATCTCCACAATTGTTCCAGAAAGAAATACTGTGTCTTGTAAATTGTACATTTCTGAATGAAAATCCTGTCCAGACAAGACCAGGTCCAGATTTTGCAAATAACTTTAGAGGCTCATCCGTGTCTTCAACTTTGATGACAACATTATTAAATTGGTTATCGTGGTCGAGGAAATTTTGCCAGTCCACACATGTTTGCCTTGCAATCAATTTGTCTCTTGTGCTGAGATTTTTCAGGATAATCTCGATCACCTCTAGAAAACAAAAGAGTCAATTTCGTACTCCTGAGAATTACAATTTTAAATGAATTCAAACAACTTTCTTACCTGGAGGTAGCAAGAGATTGTCATTTCTGGCATTTGGTGTGGTGAGTTTCAGTCCCATGACAGTGATTCAGCATTAATTAAACTGTGATTATGTAAAGTGGATTAAAAATTATTTTATCATTCCGAGACTACCGCCAGTTGTCATTCAAAAATTATTTTTGAAAATCCAAAGGCGGCTTTGACGTTTTTTATACGCTCTTGACCCTAGTGACCTATTTTTATTTATTTGTACTCATGTAAGGTTCCTGCACAACTGTCCTAATCATCATGAAGAAGGTAATGTATTTTTTCATCTATATATGATTAATTTTGATGGTTTAATTAGTTTCTTTTCTGAATTTACAGAGTGGTGGTGGTGACATTCGGTCTTACTTTGCTGGTTTCGCCAAAGCAGAACCTACAAAGAAACGGACACGAGACAATGAACCTGACCCGGCACCACCTCCCTCCAAAAAGAAGGACAGAAAAAATGAACCGACGAAGGAAGTGAAAGTAGAAAAGAAAAAGAACTCTT